>PVKP010015923.1:5146-49451 GCA_004027715.1 Plecturocebus donacophilus | reverse complement strand
TAATCCCAACACTTTGGGAGGCTGAGGCAGGACAATGGCTTAAGCGCAGGTATTTCCAGCCTGGGGAGTATAGCAAGACCTTGTCTCTACTAAAAATAAAAGTAAAATTAAAAAATAGCTGAGCATGTCAGCATGTGCCTGTAGTCCTAGCCACCTGAGAGGCTGAGCTGGAATGCGGATCACTTGAGCCCAGGAGATCGAGGCTGCAGTGAGCTGTGATTCCACCACTGTACTCCAGCCTGGGTGACAGAGCAAAACTCTGCCTCAGAAACAAAAATAAAACTGAGAAACCCCAGAGTGAGATGTATGGAGTTTAAGGCTTCACCTCCATCATTCCTTCAGCAATAGAGGCTTTTTTTTCTCATCGATGCACCAGTTGAAACACCTAGTAATGTATAGTATAATTTTTGTATTGTTTTGTTTTGTTTGTTGTTGTTGTTTAAGACAGAGTCTCTGTCACCCAGGCTGCAGTGCAGTGGCACTATCTCTGCTCACTGCAATCTCTACCTCCCTGGCTCAAGTGATTTTCCTGCCTCAGGCTCCCAAATAGCTGGAATTACAGGCATGTGCCACCACCCCCAGTTAATTTTCATATTTTTAGTAGAGACAAGGGTTTGCCATGTCTCCCAGGCTGGACTCGAACTCTTGGCTTCAGGTGATCTGCCTGCCTTGGCCTCCCAAAGTGCTGGGAGTACAGGCATGAGCCACCACACTGGCCTATAGTATATTTTTCAAAATGCACACCATATGCCTAAGTTGCTCAAATATCTCTCTCAAAATGAGGAATGAATGCTGAATCTCTATATGATATTCCAGAGACAACAAAAATTATACATCAGTGATGCCATCGGCAATATGTAGAAAGCCTCCACTTAAGAACTACACTTCAAAGGCATTTTTAAAAGTCTGTTAACTACTGACAGTTGTCCACTTTTCCTGAGCATTCTTATATGCACTCTTCACTTAAAGAATATTGCTTTTTGAAAGACTAGAGGCAACACAATTAAAATATTTCAAGGGAGTTAAGCCAGTGAAAGGAAACTGGAGTGGAACTTGACCTCTACAAAGAAAAAAGAGAGAGTCGACCATCAGTATGTTAAAGATCAATAAATTTTCAGGAACAAAAATTATATTGCTCAGCATAAGAAGAC
Source organism: Plecturocebus donacophilus (assembly GCA_004027715.1). Lineage (NCBI taxonomy): Eukaryota > Metazoa > Chordata > Mammalia > Primates > Pitheciidae > Plecturocebus > Plecturocebus donacophilus. The sequence continues at coordinate 48,300 of PVKP010015923.1, read as the reverse complement.
ACATGGGAAGATGGCCGAATAGAAACAGCTCCAGAGTGCAGTTCCGAGCAAGAACAACGCAGAGGGTGAGTGCCTACCACACTTCCAAACAAATTTTCACTGCCCACAGACCAGGAGATTCCCGGGCTGAAAAGCACCACGAGTTTTCAGCATGGCAGTTTCAGCCAGTGCCGGCTTGGAGCACAGAAACTCACACAAATCTGGGCGGCCATTTCAACTGGCGCCTGGAACGCCTGGGAGACAGATCCACCCATTCAACTGAAAGGGAGGGGGCAGAGACAGGGAGCCAGGCGATCTGGCTCAGCAGGTACCATCCCCACAAAACAAGCAATCTGAAATGCTCTGGATTGAGAGTTTCCCAGCAAGCTCAGCTGGACCCAGGATAGTCCAGCTCAGTGGGGAGAAGGGTGACCACCACTACTGAGGCAGTCTGTTACTACTGAGGCAGTTCACACAGCAGCTGGGCAGAGCCTGAGGCAGCTCAGCAATGCCTCTGCTGGCAGACTGTGATTAGACTACTCCGTGCGAGACAGGGCATCTATGAAAAAATGCAGCACCCTGACAGGAACGTATAAATAAAGCCAAGCTTCCTAGGACAGAGCACTTAGAAAAAGAGGTAGTTGTGAGTTCCGCTGCTGCAGACTTAAAAGTACCTGCCCAGCATCTCTGCACATAACAGTGGAGCTCCCAGCACAACACTTGAGCTCCTATAAGGGACAGACGGTCTCCTCAAGCAGCTCCCTGACCCCCATATACCCAAAGAGAACCTCATAAAGGAGAGCTCAGGCCGACATCTGGCAGGTACCCTTCTGAAGATAACAGAAGAAGAAACCAGCAGCAACCCTTACTGTTCTGCAGCCCCTGTAACTAATCCCTAGGTAAGCAGGGTCTGGAGTGGACCTCCAGCAGTTCTGCAGCAGAGGGGCCTGACTGTTAGAAGGAAAACAGAAACAGAAATAACTTCATCATCAACAAAAACGACATCTACTCAGAGACACCATCCAAAAGCCACCAACAACAAAGACCACAGGTAGATAAAGCCACTAAGATGGGAAGAAACCAGCACAAAAAGGATGAAAACACCAAAAACCAGAATGCCTCTCCTCCAAAGGATCACAACTCATCACCACCTAGGGATCTAAGCTGGATGGAGAATGAATCTGATGAATTGACAGAAACAGGCTTCAGAAGGTGGGTAATAACAAACTTCTCTGAGCTAAAAGAACATGTGCTAACCCAATGCAAAGAAACTAAGAACCTAGAAAAAATGTTAGATGAGATGCTAACTAGAATAAACAACTTAGAGAAGAATATAAACGACTCGATGGAGCTGAAAAACACAGCACGACAACTTCGCGAAGCATACACAAGTTTCAATAGCCAAATAGACCAAGCAGAAGAAAGCATATCAGAGATTGAAGATCAACTCAATGGAATAAAATGGAAAGGCACAAATAGAGAAAAAAGAGTGAAAAGAAATGAACAAAGCCTCCAAGAAATGTGGGATTATGTGAAAAGACACAATCTATGTTTGATAGGTGTACCTGAATGTGACAGAGAGAATGAATACAAGCTGGAAAACACACTTCAGGATATTATCCAGGAGAACTTCCCCAACCTAGCAAGTCAGGCCACCATTCAAGTACAGGAAACACAGAGAACACCACAAAGATATTCCTCAAGAAGAGCAACTCAAAGGCACATAATCGTCAGATTCACCAGGGTTGAAATGAGGAAAAAATGCTAAGGGCAGCAAGAGAAAAAGGTCAGGTTATCCACCAAGGAAAGCCCATCAGACTCACAGCAGATCTCTCCATGGAAGCCCTACAAGCCAGAAGAGAGTGAGGGCCAGTATTCAACATCCTTAGAAAAAAGAACTTTCAACCTAGAATTTCATATCCAGCCAAACTAAGCTTCATAAATGAAGGAGAAAGAAAATCCTTTATGGACAAGTAATTGCTGAGAGATTTCGTCACCACCAGGCCTGCCTTACAGGAGCTCCTGAAAGAAACACTAAACAAGGAAAGGGACAACCAGTGGCAGCCACTCTAAAAACACACCAAATGATAAAGACCATCGACACAATGAAAAAAAATGCATCAACTAACAGGCAAAATATCAAGCTAGCATCAAAATGGCAGGATCAAATTCACACATAACAATATTAACCTTAAATGTAAATGGGCTAAATGCCCCAGTCAAAAGACAGAATGGCAAACTGGACAAAAAGTCAAGACGCATCAGTGTCCTGTTTTCAGGAAACCCATCTCACGTGCCAGGATACACATAGGATCAAAATAAAGGGATAGAGGAAGATTTATCAAGCAGATGCAGAGCAAAAAAAATCAAGAGTTGCAATCCTAGTCTCTTGATAAAATGGACTTTAAACCAACAAAGATCAAAAGAGACAAAGAAGGGCATTACATAATGGTAAAAGGATCAATACATCAAAAAAAGCTAATGTTCCTAAATATATACGCACCCAATACAGGAGCACCCAGGTACATAAAGCAAGTTCTTAATGACCTAAAAAGAGACTTAGACTCCCACACAATAACAGTGGGAGACTCTGACACTCCACTGTCAATATTAGACAGATTAATGAGACAGAAGATTAACAAGCATATCCAGGACTTGAACTCAGATCTGGAACAAGTGGACCTAATTGACCTCTACAGAAATCTCCACCGTAAATCCACAGAATATACATGCTTCTCAGCACCACATTGCACCTACTCTAAAATTGACCACATAATTGGAAGTAAAGCACTCCTCAGCAATGCAAAAGGATGGAAATCATAATAAACAGTCTCCCAGACCACAGGGCAATCAAATTAGAACTCAGAATTTAGAAACTAACTCAGAACCGCACAAATTCATGGAAACTGAACAACTGGCTCCTGAATGTTGACTGGATAAACAACGAAATGAAGGCAGAAATAAAGATGTTCTTTGAAACCAACAAGAACGAAGACACAACATGCCACAATCTCTGGGACACATTTAAAGCAGGGTCTAGAGGGAAATTTATAGCAATAAATACCCACATGAGAAGTGAGGAAAGATCTAAAATCAACACCCTATCATCAAAATTGAAAGACTTAGAGGAGCAAGATAAAAAAAACTCAAAAGCTAGCAGAAGACAAGAAATAACTAAGATCAGAGCAGAAATGAAAGAGATAGAAACAAAAAAGCCTTCAAAAAATCAATAAATCCAGGAGCTGGTTTTTTGAAAAGATCAATAAAATAGACAGACCACTAGCCAGATTAATAAAAACGAAAAAGGAGAAGAATCAGTAAAAAATGATAAAGGGGATATCACCACTGATTCCACAGAAACACAAACTACAATCAGAGATTACCAAAAACAACTCTATGAAAACAAACCAGTAAAGCTGGAAGAAATGGATAAATTCCTGGACACTTGCACCCTCCCAAGCCTAAACCAGGAAGAAGTTGAAACCTTGAATAGACCAATTACAAGGGCCTGAAGTTGAGGCAGCAATTAATAGCCTACCAACCAAAAAAAGTCCAGGTACAGAAGGGTTCACAGCTGAATTCTACCAGACATACAAAGAGGAGCTGGTACCATTCCTTCTGATACTATTCCAAACAATACAAAAAGAGGGAATCCTTCCCAAATCACTTTAGGAGACCAACATCATCCTGATACCAAAACCCAGCAGAGACTCAACAAGAAAAGAAAACTTCAGGCCAATATCCATGATGAACATAGATGCAAAAATCTTCAATAAAATACTGGGAAACTGATTGCAACAGGACATCAAAAAGCTTATCCATCACGATCAAGTAGGCTTCATTCCAGGGATGCAAGGCTGGTTCAACATACCCAAGTCTATGAACGTAATCCACCACATAAACAGAACCAAAGACAAAAACCACATGATTATCTCAATAGAAGCAGAGAAGGCCTTCGACAAAATTCAACAGCCCTTTATGCTAAAAACTCTCAATAAAGTAGGTATCAAAGGAACATATCTCAAAACAATAAAAGCTATTTACAACAAACCCACAGCCAATATCATACTGAAAGGCAAAAACTGGAAGCATTCCCTTTGAAATCTGGCACTAGACAAGGATGCCCTCTCTCACCACTCCTATTCAATATAGTATTGGAAGTTCTAGCCAGAGCAATCAGGCAAGAAAAAAAGAGTATTCAACTAGGAAAAGAGGAAGTCAAATTGTCTCTATTTGCAGATAACATGATTGTATATTTAGAAGACCCTATCATCTCAGCCCAAAATCTCCTTAAACTGATAAGCAACTCCAGCAAAGTCTCAGGATACAAAATCAATGTGCAGCAATAACAAGCATTTCTATACACCAATAACAGACTAACAAGAGAGCCAAATCATGAGCAAACTCCCATTCACAATTGCTACAAAGAGAATAAAATACCTAGGAATACAACTAACCTCTTAGAATGTAAAGGACCTCTTCAAGGAGAACTGCAAACAACTGCTCAAGGAAATAAGAGAGGACACAAACATGGAGAAACACTCCATGCTCATGGTTAGGAAGAATCAATATTGTGAAAATGGCCATATTGTCCAAAGTAATTTATAGATTCAAAGCTATCCCCATCAAGCTATCAATGACCTTCTTCACAGAACTGGAAAAAACCACCTTAATCTTCATATAGAACCAAAAGAGAGCCCGCGGAGCCAAGACAATCCTAAGTAAAAAGAAGAAAGCCAGAGGCATCACGCTACCTGATTTCAAACTATCCTACAAGGCCACAGTAATCAAAACAGCATGGTACTGGTACCAAAACAGAGATATAGACCAATGGAACCGAACAGAGGCCCTGGAGGCAACACCACACATCTACAACCATCTGATCTTGGACAAACCTGACAAAAACAAGCAATAGGGAAAGGATTCCCTGTTTAACAAATGGTACTGGGAAAAATGGCTAGCAGTTTGCAGAAAGCAGAAACTGGACCCCTTCCTGACACCTTACACTAAAATTAACTCCAGATGTATTAAAGACTTAAACATAAGAACTAACACCATAAAAACCCTAGAAGAAAATCTAGGCAAAACCATTCAGGACATAGGCATAGGCAAGGACTTCATGACTAAAACACCAAAAGCATTGGCAACAAAAGCCAAAGTAGACAAATGGGACCTAATTAAACACCAGAGCTTCTGTACAGCAAAAGAAACAATAATTAGAGTGAACCAGCAGCCAACAGAATGGGGAACAATTTTTGCAATCTAGCCATTTGACAAACGGTTAATATCCAGAATCTACAAAGAACTAAAACAGATTTACGAGAAAGAAACAAACAACCCATTCAAAAGTGAGTGAAGGATATGAACAGACACTTCTCAAAGAAGACATACATTAGGCCAACAAACATATGAAAAAATGCTCATCATCACTAATTATTAGAGAAATGCAAATCAAAACCACATTGAGATACCACTTCACGCCAGTTAGAATGGTGATCATTAAAAAATCTGGAGACAACAGATGCTGGAGAGGATGTGCAGAAACAGGAACACTTTTACACTGTTGGTGGGAGTGTAAACTAGTTCATCCATTGCGGAAGATAGTGTGGTGCTTCCTCAATGACCTAGAAATGGAAATTCCATTTGACCCAGCAATCCCATTACTGGGTATATATCCAAAGGATTATAAATCATTCTATTATAAAGACACATGTACACCTATGTTCATAGTGGCACTGTTTACAATAGCAAAGACGTGGAGCCAACTGAAATGCCCATTGACGATAGACTGGAAAAGGAAAATTTGGCACATATACACCATGGAATACTATGCAGCCATAAAAAATGATGAGTCTGTGTCCTTTGTAGGGACAGTGATGAATCTGGAAACCATAATTCTCAGCAAACTGACACAAGAACAGTAAATCTAACACCACGTGTTCTCACTCACAGGCAGGTGATGAGCAGTGAGAACTCATGGACAAAGGGAGGGGAGCATCACACACTGGGGTCTGTTGGGGGGGGCCAAGGGAGAGACAGCAGGGGGTCGGGAGGTCAGGGAGGGATAACATGGGGAGAAATACCAGATGTAGGTGACGTGGGGATGGAGGCAGCAAACCACATTGCCATGTGTGTACCTGTGCAACAGTCCTGCATGATCTGCACATGTACCCCAGAATCTAAAATACAATTTAAAAAGAAAAAGAAGACACATGGGTCTAAGTAAAAAAACTTATTTTTTTGGTCTGAAATTATTACAGATCTTTAAGAACACTAGTTAATAAAGTGCACAATAGTTGAATTTAGAAGGCAATACAATCACAGTATATTCCTCTGAGAAGAAAAAGTAATACAGTTTTAAGATATATTTACTATGCCTTCAAACATTGCATTCCAAATGCTACAAATGCTACTACAGTGCCCTCTAGTGTTTTCTTTTTTCATGTTTTTTCCATCTGCTAATTCCTATTTTCTTTGAGAAAAAGAATTCACAAAGAGAATAATGGCATCTTTCACTTATATCATAGTTGACATTTTAAGTATTTTCATATGTATTATTTCATCTGATCAGCTTCTTGAAGGCAGGACTATTTTCATATTCTTTAAGAGGCTTGCAGAGAGCAGGCCTCCAGCAAAGCACCTTGTGAAGCAGGCAGGGCTGAATTTATTAACTTTATTTAATGAATTCCGTGTTACAGGGAAAACAGGTACTATTTTTCTTACTGGTTTATGAGAATCATAGCACCTGCAAACCGAACATTATCTTAAGGATGAATGGGAACAGTAGGAAAACATCTATGTTCTTAGGGAATACTTGCTGAAGAAGATGGGGTGAATTTCATGAATTTTGCAACTTCTTTCAAACAGTTCATCAAAAAGTGTGTGTGTGTGTGTGTGTGTGTGTGTGTGTATGTGAAAATAAATGTGGCAAAAAATATTAATTGGTATGCCTAGGTGAAAGACACAGAGAATTTTATTGTCCTGTATTTTAAATTTTGAAATCTTGAAACTTTTCAAAGTAAAAAGTTGGGTGAAGAAGGATGGATGGCTTCCCAACCCAAATGCCCATCGATAATAGACTGGACAAGGAAAATGTGGCACATATACACCACGGAATACTGTGCAGCCATAAAAAATGATGAGTTTGTGTCCTTCGTAGGGACAGGGATGAACCTGGAAACCATCATTCTCAGCAAATTGACACAAGAACAGAAAAACAAAAACCATATGTTCTCACTCATAGGTGGGTGTTGAACAATGAGAACACATGGACACAGGGAGGGGAGCATCACACACTGGGGTCTGTTGAGGGGAACTAGGGGAGGGACAGCACGGGGTAGGGAGGTTAGGGAGTGATAACATGGGGAGAAATGCCAGATATAGGTGACAGGGGGGATGGAGGCAGCAAACCACATTGCCATGTGTGTAGCTATGCAACAATCCTGCATATTTTGCACATGTACCCCAGAACCTAAAGTGCAATTAAAAAAATAATAATATATATATATATATATATACACATACATACATATATATATATAAAAGATAGATGGTTTCCGACTCCAAATTCAATAAAGAAATCACTTTTTAAAATACGTCTGACAGGTCAGCCAACCTTGGGATTAACACATATACAGGCCAAGTTCTTCTTTATGGCTAAAGGTAAACTCTGCCTTCCTAGTTCTGCTCTCTGGAGTATCACAGAATAAGCCTAGTCCATTGGAGAGTAGAAGACAGTCAGCATGCCTCTCCCCTACTCTTCCCACTCCCACCAAGTCATCTCTATTCCTAATTCGATGTCACTAAGTATAACTTAAATTCAATATTCTATATGCAGTCTGAATAACATCCTTATTTGGAAAAACATGCCAGTAAATGCATATCTATGTATTCTCTTGTCAGCCGTCTCCTATTGTTGACAAATATTGAGCTTTATAAAATTCCTAAATATATCCACTCTGAAATGCTATTAAACCAGACTGCTCTTATTCTGTAACTTTATTTTTTAACTTTTTTCTTTTATATCTCATAGGCACTATTATTCTATAACTTCAAACTCAAGGATAGATCATTTATCTTCTCTGAAGTTTCAAGGTCTTTTTAAAAGAAATTATAGGTAAATAAGGCACTTATAGGAGAAAAACATTACTGTCCTGTGTTTTGGTATTAAATAACTTTTATCATTAACCAAACTTTTATAATTATAACTTTTATAATTAACCAAAGAAGTCTGAGAAAAAGACGTTCCTTCTCTTTACAACTATGAAAAGAGAACAATTCTGCATCATAAACTATTTCAAAATATCTGATTTGATAAGGTATTAAATTAACAATGCTCCCAAAAATATCAGTTTGTTCTCCTTAGCAATATGGAGCTGTGTGAATATTCACAACTGTTACTAGAACATCTTCTGTTCCTTGCTAAAAAGAAATCCATTCTCTGTAATATAAATGTTATTTGAACCAAAATGTCTTACAAGGCTCCAAAGTGTTAGAAAGTGTTGCCTTGTCCTGTGAAAATAACCTCCAATAGGAATCTGTAATTCTGATTGTCTTACTGATAAGGTTTTGACCTGGGAAGAATGTTGTAAGAATACATCTCTGTATTTCTAAGCAGAATTTTAGTTTTTCTGCTAAGTTAAAAGAAAATCATTAGCACTTTCCTTTCCTCCTACATGCAGGATGGTATAATTTAAAACTTATGCCTTAATTTTTTAAATCTCAGAGTCTATGTTTAATTTATATTAATATATTCATGGATGATGGTAGAAGTAGAAGCATGACAGAGCCAGAAAACAATTCTGTATCCAGAGTAAGTGCTGGTCCCAGTGAGAACAAATTTTTGCCTCCTCCATGATGAAAGGGTCAAATGTAATCAATCTGTCCCATAGCAACTGTCTAGTCCCCTTGAGTTATTATACCATACTGGGGACCCAGTGTTGGTGGTGCTACTTCTCAGTCTGGTACTCAGCAGTGGCAGAGCTAGAACAGCCTTAATATGAAAATATCTGTGATGTTGGGCCCACACACATCTCCATGACCACTACATTTACAAGCCCGCTAAGAAAGCACTTGGATGCCCTGCTGAACAACATCCCCAAGGTGGATCATCTTGTTCATCTAATTATTGACAACATCCTTCAAAATCAGACCTTTTGGTAAGAAGCACATGGAACATAATTTTCCTCACTCAGTGACCATTACGGAAGGTCCATCACAACTCTACTCCAGATTTCCTTGTTACCAATCTTACAATCATGTTCCTTCAAAGTCTCTGATCATCTGACCAAATCATTAATTACTTCCCATAAGTCAATGTAGGTCTTTACCTTAGGCTATTTCATTCCTGTCCAAGAGGACTCACAGAAATATAATGCTTGAAGTTCTATACCCCAGCAAGATCTTTCCAAGTCTGCCACTACCAACTTCCAGAATATTGTGCAGAGCATTTCTAAAGCAAAGGGTAATTCTCTTCCTGCTCTGTGGACTGCTAATAGGAAATTCCCCAAGGAGAGGAAGTGAAGCGTGTGCGTTAATTGCCCAGGCAATTTACCGTAACTTCGGAATCTGCTGGGGCCCAGTATATATATGTATACACACACACACACACACACACACACACACACAGAGAGAGAGAGAGAGAGAGAGAGAGAGAGAGAGAGAGAGAGAGAGAAGGAAAGAGAGTGAGAAAAAGAGAGCCCACTGAGCACAGATTTATCACTTCCACTTAATAATAGTATTCTCTTGGGCATGTCCAGCCACATAATTCTGTGGATCAGATAATACCTAGTTCATGGTGAGAAACTCAGGTAGCACAATCACCAGGTGTGTCTCATAGTCAGGCATTTAAACATAACAGGACTGAAATGAGCATTACTTTGCTCTAAAACTCAGGGTTCTCCATAATGCTTCTACTACTGGAGCTTCCCACAGGTTACATTCAACAGCTGCCACAGATGCTTAAAATCCATTCATTCCATAAAATGAAGGAATCAGAAATGTTCTCATGACAATTTAGACCAGCTAAAGAGACTTCTCTTGCTCTAAGCTCTACTCAAAGCTAGAGGTCTTTTAAGTTACATTATAAGTAGTTGAGAATTTCCCCAAGAGGATGCTCCCTACACTGATTGCCTATTCATCAGTCATTCCACACGTCCCCCTTAGAAGGAGAACCCCAATTCTGTTCAAGAAACAAGCAATAATGAGCTCAGGCAAGACAGGACTCTCCCTATGCTCCAGTAGATGATCCATGATTAGTCTAATTCTATTCCCCGTGGTAGTAACTGATTTGGAGAGAACCTGTGACTCAGTTCTAGTCAATGAGGCATAAAAGGAAGTCTGCTGGAGGACTTTTAGAAGCCATTTCCCTTGGTTTAAAAAAAATTAGGAAAGGAATAGGGAAGGGTGAAAAGAAAATCCTTCCTTCCTGCTTTTGGATGCTGTCATGCAAAGACATGACAGGCTGGAGTTGCAGCGCTATCTTGGAACCATGATGGGAAAGACAAGAAAATGACAGAGAAGTGAACTAGGATCTTAGCATCATTGAAAAGGAGGATTTACCAACCCCCTCCAGACTTTTGGTTATGTGAGATAATAAATCTTCATTTTTTAAGCCTATCTTACTCAACGTTCTATTATTTTCTGGCAAAACAATCTAATTGATACATATGGTACCTCCATTGCCACCTCCAAAAGTTACAGTGGATCAGACAATACTACTTTCCAAACCACTCCAGCTACCTATCATAGTGACCATGCCTGCCTGGCCTCTCCTGCCTCACTACTTAGCCTCTACCACCCCAGTATCTGGTATCCTGGTTGAAATCAGGAAGCTCATTTCAACCAAAACATCCCCACCAACCTACAGGGTAAAACGAACCACAGCACTCCCCCTTAACAATTTATTTCTCAATCCCTTTGTGGAAAGTTTACTTTCTGGGCTTCTCTCAAGGAACATAGAATATGGGTTAAGTAAGCATGTAGCACATGATAAATTCCTCCCTACATTCCTCTTTCTGTGTCCTTTTATTCCTTCCTTTATATTATCTAAAGAAATATCTGGCATCTCAATTTCATTGAACATGGATCATTTTTGAGCTTGGATTTCTACCTATAAAATAGAAGAAACAATTTTAACTTCTGTTTGTTTAGCTAGTGTGATCAATATAGAATTTCTAATAAGGTACCCATCATGACCCATTTAGCTTGATCTAAAATTATGTTCTTCCCCACTTGCCCTGGCCCCCACAGAATTCATTTTTACAAGAGTTGATCAAAGTTTGATCAGCATGAATTAGGAAAATATAATACTTATTATTTTCATATTTAACCCTTCTCCTTCCAATTTGCTTAGTCTGACTATAATTATAGGTCTGAAGACAATGAGAGATGCAAGTGAACAGGACATGAGGAAACTGGCTTCCCCTTACAGGGTTGCTGTTGAGCCAAGGTCCTTTTATGGTCCTCAAATCAAGCAGTGACATCCTCATCAGACAGGCAAAAGAAAATGCTTCAATAGGCAAAGAAAGATCAGTGGAGACTGGGAGTTCAGGATAATCTGAGGCATTTGAATCTTTCAATATATCTTCATTACAATATTTGGGATCCTATTATTTCCCAGTCAATGCCTTGGTTTTCACATAAGAGATCTTGTATGTTCCTGTGAATTTAATCACTGTTACAGCTGGAAGCCTACAGGCTCTAATTTTTTATTTGGCTTCTGGCTAGTTTAACCTTATGGCTTCAAGAAATTAACGTCATAAAACATCCTTAGGTTTCAGTTCATACCATGAGCCAAGAATCTGAAATTTTGCGCTTACCATTCTCCTTAACTAAACTGCCCAACACTTTAATGAAGTAGCAAAATACCTTACACACTTTGAATAGCTCATGCTATTCAATATTCTTCCATGGCAACAACCCTATGGTCTCCAAGCCCTTGCCTTTATTTCTTATTTCCTTTCAGGAAGTCAGAATTGACTTTTTTTATTAACTATTCCACTCCTGCACATCTAGAGCTGCTCCACCCCTTAGAGTCTTCTGAATTTTCACTGCCTTCAGCCTAAACTGGGTCAAAAAATTAATTCCAGATTGACCCATTTCCCTGATAGTCTGTTTTCTATTAATACTCCAGGTACTGTTTTTTTTTATTGATTTCATTGCAAGTCACAGAAATAAATTCTGAATTATTTTAAATGATAAGGCACTTATTTAAAGGATACTGTGTAGGTCATAGAATTATTAGGAAGATTTAGAGATATACAGCTTGAAATTATGTCTAATCCGAGGCAACAAAACTGATCTGGTCACCATTTTCCTTATCCTTAAGTTCCAGAGACTACAAACTGAATCACCTATACCACTCCTGGACACAGGATACCACCACTGGCTTGGCTGCCATTGCTGTCCCAAGAAATAAATCATGCTTGCAACAACTTCGCCAGAGAGTTCCTCTGTAGTCCACAGCTTTCAGCTTGAGGTCTTAGACACATAGTTCTTTGGTGGAGCCTGAGTAATGTGTATATTCCCTGGCTGTGAAGAAATATTTTCAGACTCATAACATGGACCTCAATGTCAGGTATCAAAATAATGAAAAACATCCACCATAAACTTCCTTTGTAAACTCACTGGTTTGGGTTTTGGTTTTTCCCGACCTGAATGAAATCTTCGGCAGATTTTGTAGCTCTTCCAGTGAACTTTATAAAGAAAAAAGTGTAGACCAGTCTAAAAAAATATTTCAGCCAGTTAAAACTTCTCCCCTCTCCCCTCTCTCAACTCAGGTCTGCCTGAAAACAGCAAATCCACCCTGGTGAAGGAGTGAGGAATCTGCTTCTTCTTGCTTCCCTGCTCCATTTCTTCCACCACTTGCCAGCTACTATTTCAAGCCTCCTCCACTGTTCAGCCTAGAAGGGAAGGGATACTTGGAGGAACAGACTACATTGTATATGGCCAGTACAGTCGCAATTTGATATTGGTGCCCTATATTATATATGGCCAGTACAGTTGCAATCTGATATTGGTGCCCTACCTTTTCAATACTGAAATTTTTTTTGAGTGGGTGGATTTCTGTGGATTTCACAGAAAAAATCCTCCCCTATTAGAGACCTCCTATTGCAATTCTTTTCTAAGGATGATTATTTCCACAACTGGCCATTTAAGATTCTGCATTCAGTCCTTGGCTGTCACCAGGGTGACCTTCCCTGTCCATCTGTGCACCTATCTCTTCGGTGAAGTTATTTTTCAGATAATCCACAACTGTATCCTTTCCAGAGTCTGTATTTGATCCTTGAAAAACACACTTGTTTCCTTGTTCCCACTAAACTGCTCTACTTCATTCTGCCAACAGATAGCCTGCTCTAGCTAGATGCCACTATTTGAATATCCCCTCCAAAACTCATGGGAAAATTTAATTGCTATTGTAATGGTGTTAAGAGGAGAAACCTTTAAGAGGTGGTAAGAAGCTGGGCAGGGTGGCACGCACCTGTAGTTTCAGCTACTCGGGAGGCTGAGGCATGAGGATCTCTTGAGCCCCGGAGTTCTAGGCAGCAGTGAGCTATGATTACCACAGCACTCCAGACTGTGTGACAGGGTGAGATGCTGTCCCAAAACAAATAAAAATAAAAGGCAATTAGAGGATGAGGGCTCTGCTCTCATGAATGAACGCTGTTATATCAGGTATTCTGTTATAGCACTAGAAAATAGAGTAAGACAACAGCCTCTAGTCTTAAATTTTTTTTCTTTCACATACCAAACCTTGAATTTTTTAGATTCCAGATAAAACATTTCAAGCTTTCTGAGCGGTTTTCTTCTCTTGGCTTCAGATGAAGGGGAAGTGCTTTCACCACCCTCACCATGGAGATGGGAAGGGCAAACATAGCATACTGACAACTATCTCCAAAGAAATCTTCACTTCCAAATACTTCCACCCTTCCCCATGAATTATTTGCCTTCCCTTACATAATGAGAGATAAGAAATGGGCTAATGCTGGCAGAAGTGATTTCTCTGTCTCTTAGCATGTCCTACATAAGGTGGTCTGGCCCCTTGTGGGGGTAATTTGGTGCCTGTATAGCTTGGCCTTGAATTCTTAGCTGAGATCATATGTAAAGTCCCATTTAAATTTTCTGTTACATTTAATCATGAAATCAGACCTTGTATTTCTCCAACCTGTCATGTTCTCCATAGTATCAAGGAAAATATATGCTCAGGTTACTTACAACTATGGATAACTTACAATAGATCACTAACTACAAAAATATAAAAGAAATGTACTGCTTCGGAATCATAGAGCTGCCCTGAGGAGTCTCTGGCTGCCCTATACTGTAATATGTGTTGGGTCTTAAAAAGTAACAGGAAAAATTACACAATGCTATTGAGATCAACAGCTACAAACTAAATGTCCATCTTATTTTTATGTCATGTGGATGTGTGTTTCCCAAGTGGAAAAGAGTTTGTTGTGTGGGTAGCTTTGGTACCTCCCAGTATGGAATCTCAATATTTAGAATTAGTTCCATCACTTCTGGCTCCCGCATGTTTAACTCCCTCATCTGTGACTGCCTCCACTATGGACAATTTCCTGTTTCAATTCACAGGACTATGGCAATGGCTGTCTCTACTCTAATGGAGTATGTAGCTGGGAGGTAAAACAACAACATCAACAAAAAAACAGCTTCCCTCAACATGAAGCAGACACATACTGTTTTATGAATTCTTCCTTCTATTCACCCAGTACTTACCTTTCTTTCTTATAAGTTTTATAAAATATGCTTCAAATTTTTGAAATTTTTGATTATATCTAGTGCACACTCACTTACCTGTTACAAAGTCTGAAATGATGAATCACTTTCACTTAGTGAGTCCCTCAGTCCAAAATAATCTTTTCTTAAGGGTAAAAATTAAGTACAAGTTAGAGCTTCTCTCTCTGTTTCTTCTCTCTTAATTTCCTCTCTCTTCTGCTGGATGAAATGACAGAAAGATAGGTCAACAATTTAATAAAGGGGCCAGGCATGGTGGCTCATGCCTGTAATCCCAACACTTTGGGAGACTGAGGCAGGTGGATCACCCAAGGTCATGAATTCAAAACCAGCTTGGCCAATATGGTGACTGACTCTACTAAAAATACAAAAATTAGTCAGTCATGATAGCAGGCACCTGTAACCTCAGCTACTCAGGAGGCTGAGGCATGAGAATCGCTTGAACCTGGGAGGTGGAGGTTGCAGTGAGCCAAGATTGTACCACTGCACTCCAGCCTGGGCAACAGAGTGAGACTCCATCTCAAAAAAAAAAAAAAAGAATTTAATAACGGGTCTGCTTCAAATCAGGCCAGAAGGTTAAGATCCCCCAACACTAACATATGCCCATTTTGCGACTTGTACTTTGAAAATCTAATCTGTATTATCCAACTCTTAATCTTATTTCTAGTACAGTCCACACCAGCATTGATTCATGTACATTCCTCCTTATATCTAAACATTATGAAAACCATTCAGGAAAAAATTCCCTAATGAGAGTGATGGCCTTTGATTTCACCTGGTGACAATTTTTCCTTCTCATAGAAAGTAGGTGTGACTTACACACGTACTTGTAACTCCTATTATTTTTAATAGACTTTATTTTTAGAGCAGTTTTAGTATCACAGCAAAATTAAGCAGAAAGTACAGAGAGTTGCCATACACTTCCTGCATGAACACATGCACAATATACTCAACTATCAACCTCCCATATCAGGGTGTACTTTTTTTTTTTTTTGAGATAGGATCTCACTCTTGTCACCCAGGCTGGAGTGCAGTGGTGCCCAACCATAGCTCACTGCAGCCTCAAACTCCTGGACTCGAGGAATTCTTCCACCTCAGCCTCCTGAGTAGCGGGACTGCAGGCATGCATCACTATGCCTGGCTGGGTTTTTGTTGTTGTTTGCTTTGTTTTTTGTAGAGATGGAGTTTTGCTCTGTTGTCCAGACTCATCCTCCCAAAGTGTTAGGATTACAGACATGAGCCACATCTGGCCCATTGGTTATAATGAATGACCCTACACTGACACATCATTATCACTCAAAGACTATAGTTTATTCTTCTTCATTTTTGGTGTTGTACATTCTACATAGTGACATGTATCCACCAATATAGTATACAAAATAGTGCCACTGTCCTAAAAATTTTCTATGCTCTAATTACTCATATCTCCCTCCCCTCAAACCTAAGAAAACCGTTGATCTTTTTACCATCTTCCTAGTTCTGCCTTTTCCAAAATGTCGTATCTTTGGAATCTTACAGTATGTATATATAGCCTTTTTAGATTGGCTTCTTTCACTTAAAAATATGCATTTAAAGTTCTTCTATGTCTTTTCATGGCATGATAGCTTATTTCTTCATAGTGCTTAATAATATTTCATTGTCTGAATGTACCACAGCTTATTTATTTCTTCACCTACTAAAGGACATCCAAGTTTGAGCAATTATGAATAAAGCTGCTATAAACATCAGTATGCATGTTATTTTGTGAAAATAAGTTTTCAGCTCATTTGGGTAAATACTAGAAAGCACAGTTGCTAAATCATATGGTAATCATATGGCTAATTTTGTAAGAAACTGCCAAACTGTCTTTAAAAGTGGCTGTACCATTTTTGCATTCCTATCAGCAATGAATGAGAGTTCCTCATGCTCCACCTCCTCACCAGTATTTGCTATTGTCAGTGTTTGGAATTTTGGCCATTCTAATGCAGCAATATCTCATCATTGTTTTAATTTACAATTAACTAATGACATATGATGATGAACACCTTTTCACATGTTTATTTACCATCTGTAAATCTCCTTTGGTGAGAAGTCTGTTCAGGTCTTTTGCTCATTTTTAAATCAGGTTATTAAATTTATTATTGTTGAATTTTAAGAGTTCTTTGTGTTTTTTGGACAACAGTCTTTTACCAGGTAAATATTCTGTGAATATTTTCTGTCAGTCTGTGGCTTTTCTCATGATACTGTCTTTCATAAAAGAGAAATTTTAATTTTAATAAAGTTAGCTTATCAATTATTTCATTCATAGATGCCTTCCGTGTTGTAACGTAAATGTCATCACCATACCCAGGTCATCATCTAGGTTTTCTTCTATGTTATCTTTTATGAATTTTATAGTTTTGCAGTTTACATGTAGGTCTGTGATCCACACTGACTTAATTTTGGTGAAGGGTATAATGTCTATGTCCAGATTTTGTTTTTTGCATGTGGATGTCCAATTGTTCCATCACTATTTATTGAAAAGACTATCTTTTCTCCATTGTATTGCCTTTGCCCTTGGTTCTAGAACAATCTCTATATTTATGTGGGTCTATTTTTCAGTTCTCTCTTCTGTTGCTTTGTTTGTCTTTCATTAATAACACTATCTTGACCACTGCAGCTTTACAGTAATACTTGAAGTCAGGTAGTATCAGTCCTCCAACTATGTTCTTCTCTTTCAATATTAGTTGGCTTATCTGCGTCTTTTGCTTCTCCACATAAACTTTGAAATCAGTTTGTCAATATCCACAAAATAATTTGCTGAAACTTTTTATTGGGATTTAGTTAAATCTATATAGCAAGTGGAAATAAATGGCATTTTGACAATGTTGATTCAGAATATCCATGTACATGAAACATTTCTCTCATTTATTTAGTTCTTTGATTTTTTTTTCATCAGAATTTTGTAGTTTACCTCACAGGTCTTGTACGCATTTTGTTAGATTTCTATCTAAGCACTTCATTTCTAGGGATGCTAATATAAATGGCATTGGGTTCTTAATTTCAGATTCCACTTGCTCGTTGCTGGCATACAGTAAAATGACTAAAAAGTGTGCATTAAACTTGTATCCTGCAACCCTGCTATAATCACTTATTCGTTCAAGAGACTTTTGTCCATTTTTTGATTTTGTAAATAGATAAACGTCATCTGTGAGCAAAGACAGTTTTATTTCTTCCTTTCTAATCAGTATGCATTTTATTTCCTCTCCTTGTGTTATTGCATTAGGTAGAATTTTCAGTATGATGCTGAAAAGGAATGATGAGACAGGATATCTTTTTCTTGTTCCTGGTCTTAGCAGGAAAACTTCTAGTTTCTCACCATTAGGTATGGTGTTAGCTGCAAGCTTTTTGTAGATGTTCTTTATCACATTGAGACAGTTTCCTTCTAATGCTAATTTGCTGAAAGTTTTCAAGAATAGGTGCTGAATTCTGTGAAATGTTTTTTACTCCACTTATTGCTATAATTATGTGATTTTCTTCTTTAGCCCATTGATGTGATGGATCACATGAACTGATTTTCTAATGTTGAACCAGCCTTGTATACCTGGGATAAATACCACACGGTTGTGGAATGTAATTATTCTCAGACATTGTAGGATTCAATTTGCTAATACTTTGTTGGGGATATTTGTATCTAGGTTCATAAGGGATATTGGTCTGTACTTTTCATGTCTGTGGCTTTGGTATTACAGTAATGCTGGCCTCATAAAATGAGTTAGGAAGTATTCTCTCTGCTTTTATCTTCTGAAAAATATTGTAGAAAATTGGTATAATTCCTTCCTTAAATGTTTGGAAGAATTAATCAGGGAACCCATAGGGCTCACTGCTCTCTGTTTTGGAAGGAACACCTGTTTGGTGTTCTCTAAGTTTCCAGATCTATGGTTTGTTACCTGACATTAATATGGAAAAATTCTTAGTCATAGTTGCTCCAAATATTGCTTCTGTTCCTTTTGCTTTTTCTTCTCTTTCTGGTGTTCCCATACATGTATATGATATCCTGTTCCATTTATTCATTTCTTCTCTTTGTTTTGACAGTTTCTATTAACATATCCTCAAGCTCAGAGCACATCCGGTCTACTAATGAGCCCATCAAAGGCATTTTTCACGTTACGGGATTTATTATCTGTCCTTTCTTTTCAATTCTCAGAATTTCCATCTCTCTGCTTACATTATCCATCTGTTCTTGCATGTTGTCTACTTTTCTCATTAAAGCCCTTAGCATATTAATCATAGTTGTTTTAAAGTCATGGTCTGATAATACCAATATCCCTGTCATCCTCTGGGTTTGGTTCTGATGCTTGCTCTCTCCATTCAAACTGTGTTGCCTTTTAATGTGCCTTGTAATTTTTTTTATTAAAAGGCACACATATTATACTGGGTCAAAGAAATTGCAGTAAACAGGCCTTTAGTAATGTAGTGGTAAGATATACAGGAAGTGGAAGTGTCCTATAGTTCTACCATTTTATCTCAATCTTTTATTGAGCCTGTGTCCCTAGGCTTTAAATTTCACATTTTTTAGTTTGTTTTTTCACCCCATTAGGTAGTATAGAATGTCTAGAGGGAACTGGAGTTGGGTATTTCCTTTCCCCCTTCCCCCAGGTCAGTTAACCGTTTGTAAACATCCCAGTACACTAGGCTCTAGTAAAATAGTTTCTTTTGATGGCAAACCTTAAACAGAATGCTCTAGAATATTTCAAAATAGTTCCTTTTCCATTCCCCATGGAGGAAATAATTGGGGATTTTTCTCTGACCTTCTGTGAGAATTTATGGAGGTAAAATTCACAAAAGTGTGAGAGCCCCCCTATGACTGGGTCCCTCAAGTATCTTTAACTCTCAAACTAATCCATAATGAGCCTCCAGCAATTCATCAATTACAGCTCAGACTTTCCTTCTCCAGTAGGTTCCTGCATTGGTGTGTTTCTATGGTAAGTTGTGATTCTTTGTATCCACCCATCTGTGTCTTTAATTTTGGGGAAGCTGTTTTTCCTGGGACCTCACTTCTCTCACAGCTCTAAGAAGAGTTACTAATTTCTCATTTGTTCAGCTTTTTACTTGTTGTTAGGATGGAGTGATGACTTCTAAACTCCTTACATGTCAGATGAGAAACCTGAACTATTGCCTATTATTGCTAAACAAGGTACTACCAAAATGCAAGTGTCTCTTCCCAGAAAATAGACAATATATCTGCAATAGGAAAAAGAAAACTCTCTGCCAAAAGCTCCTTTTTTTCCACTAGAAATTGCTTGCTGCATTCCAAGCAGAAGTATTGGCATACACAAAGGCCTGGAATCAAGAAAAAGCATAGTCCTTTTAAGGAACTACAAATGTTTCATAAGGTTGGTATGAAATTTGGTAGAATAGCAGGAAATAAGGATAGAGATGTATATAGAATGAATTCATTCAGGATCTGACTAGCCAAGAGAGTCTGGATTTAATCCATTTGTTCTCCCTTAAATATTTTTAAATAGAAGAATGGCATTTGTTTATAGCCTACCTTATTAAAAAATTATTGAAGGCAGATAAATGGCATTGATTGATATTACATTTTGAAAAGATCACTAACAGGGCATTCCTTTATATGTATTAGATTCGAGGGCCTGGCATCAAGGAAATCATATGGGAAGCTCTTTCAGTAATCCTATAAGAAATGATGAAAGCCTGAACTAATGCAGCAGCAGTGGGGAGAGAGAGGGGCACAAGACCGGAGAGAAAGGGTTTGGTGACAAATTTAATGTAGGAACTGAGGGAGAGGGTGAAGTTGTGACTCTCACGTTTCTGGCTGGGGCAAGTACGTGGATAGTGTCAACAGACCAACAGAGGGAAGAGTCCCTTTAAGGAAAAAATATTAATATGAGTTTTAGGAGTTGGATTGTGAGACATCCTAATGGAGACAGAAATCCAATAGGCAGTTATATGTCCAAGTCCTGAGTTTAGAGGAGGCATCCTGATTGTAAATAATCTGGTAGTCATCTTTCCATAAATAGAAGTTAAAACCCACAGTGTGAGAGAGTGGAGACAAGGGAGGGAAAGACTTTGGGCAGAATCTTACCCTATGTACCCAGGAAAAGAGCCATGAAAAGAACTGAAAAACAGAGAAGAGCAGTGTGTCTGATAGAGCTATTTTAACAAAATTCAGTATGTGCAACAGTTTAAGAGTAAACCAGCAGTGGCTCACGCCTGTAATTCCAACACTTTGGGAGGCCAAGGCGGGCAAATCACTTGAGGTCAGGAGTTCGAGACCAGCCTGGCCAACATGGCGAGACTGCCCCTTCCCCTCATCCCTACTAAAAACACAAAATTGAGCGAGTGTGGTGGTATGTGTCTGAAATCCCAGCTACTCAGGAAGCTGAGGCACGAGAATCGCTTGAACCTAGGAGGTGGAGATTGCAGTGACCCGAGATCGCGCCACTGCACTCCAGCCTGGGCAACAGAACAAGATGCCGTCCCAAACAAACAAAGAGTAAACTGGCAAATACTCCATCCTCTCTCTCTGCACTCTGCCCACTCTTAAGACATCAAAACTGTCCAGGATCAAGAGACTTTTTGCTCCCCTCATCTCCTCTTTTCAAAGGGAGGCGGGTGGATCACCTGAGGTCAGGAGTTTGAGACCAGCCTGGTCAACATGGTGAGACCGCCCCTTCCCCCCATCCCTACTAAAAATACAAAATAGAGCGGGTGTGGTGATATGTGTCTGTAATCCCAGTTACTCAGGAAGCTGAGGCACAAGAATAGCTTGAACCTAGGAAGCGGAGATTGCAGTAACCGGAGATCGCGCCACTGCATTCCAGGATGAGGAAACTAATTATGTTAGTTTCACCAATACAGTGAAACCCCCTCTCTAATAAAAATACAAAAATTAGCCAGACGTGTGGTGGCGTGTACCGGTAGTACCAATTACTTGGGAGGCTGAGGCAAGAGAACTGCTTGAACCCAGGAGGCGAAGTTGGAGTGAGCCAAGATGGCGCCATTGCACTCCAGCCTAGGAGACAGAGCGAGACTCCGTCTCAAAACAAAACAAAATAAAAGTGCCCACGTTCTACTGTCTCCCCAAAATCCTACTAACCCTTCAGAAACTGCTGGAATGGGAGCTTGGGAAGTTTTCAACAAACACCTCTCTCCTCCTTTATTCTCACAGCTCTGTGCTCTCACCATGACGAGTCCCTTGAGGGGCTGTATCGTACTCATCCTTGCGTCCGCAAGTACATAGGATGTGCATTAGGGGAGGAAGCATTTGCCTGTAGAGCACAAAGCTTTTGCAGGCCTCTCACTGGTTCTCACGCGCTTTCAGTGAAATTCCCGTTCGCTCACCTTCCACATCTCTAATTTGCAAGCCTTATCTATGAAATTGGTGTAAAGTTACACGGGGAAGCCCTTTCAGGACCAAAGAAAAAAACGAGTTCTGCAGCAAGTCTGCTGGATGTTAGCCACGAAACCGGTTCCATCCAGCCTCGCCAAAACCGCGCCGGCAACTGCACCGGGAAACTCACAACCTAAACGCCCGCACCACAGCTCAGGCACCGCCCTTCCGGTTGGAGCCGTGGCAAACCCCGCCCCCTCTCCAGGCGCTCCTCACGCCCAGGCCTCAGGCGCTGCGCGGCCCGCCCCGGATGTCCGCCCCCTTGCGTCGAACAGAACCCACGGACATGGCGAATCAGGTACCGCCAGCATCGCGGAGGGCTCTGAGTCCCAAGGAGGGAGTGCATGGCCCGGGACTAAGCTGCTAGCTTTGGGGGCGTGCGAGGGTCGGCCTAAAACGGGATCTGGCCCCTGGTTCTGAAACTGGGCCCCCGGCGAACGGCTCAGCGGGGCAGAAAGAGAAGGAAACTTTGTCTCGACTCTTCAGTTGGGAAGCCGCTTTGTTTGCTGCTTCTGGGACTGCCTGAACGTGGTGGGGGTGGGGGTGGGGAGAGTCGGAGAGGGACCAGGGGCTGGTCAGATCCGTATTCTAGTGGAAATGGCTTAGGAGCCGCCACGCATTGCTTTTTACACGAAATTAAGTAACTTGCTCTGGGACATTCTTGCAGCTTGCAAACGTTGCAAGAGCTGCAGCCAGAGCCCGTGCTCCTAGGTTGCTTGTGTTTCATAATTGAGCCTACGCCTTAATTATTGTGCCAACAGGGAGTGTATTTTGGAAAGACGCCTAGGTTCCTTTCAGAAACATTTTCGAACCCTTAAACACCAAGAGATTTATATTCCCTGTAGTCCTCACATAACACCCCTGCGAGGTGTTATCCCCATCTTATTAAAAACTGAGGTTTGAGGTTGGTTGTGCGTGGTCACACCAACGATGGCCAGCGGGGATTCCGACCCAGGTCTGTTCCTCTATGACAAGTTCATAAAATTCACATTAGACAGTAAAGAAAAAAATTACGGATAACAAATAATCAGTCTAAAGTTACTGATTATTTTAATGCTTTACAAATTTGGAACATTTTCTAGTAAGACATGGCCTTAAAAATATTGGAGTTTGAAAGAAATAAACTTTAAACAATCTTTCAGACCTAAACTGGTAATTGCTTTTCCTTATTACTGTCTTTATTCAGAGAAGGTAAAAGATTATAATTACTATAGTTCAAATGTTGAAGTAGGGCCATTTCCCGCGGATTTAGCGTGGGGTTTTGTTTTGCTTAAGAATTATCAGTAAAGGGAAAGGGCTAGGCTCCTTTAAGACATTTTTTAGAGGGAGCGGGCCATCAGATTTAGTATTCTTGTTTCTTTGGATTTCTAGGCCACATGTGATACTAAATTGTTAGTATCCTGCATCTGACCTAAGGAGTTAAAATTTATGGCACATTGAAGTGAAAAAGATTGTAATGCAATCTCTGATTCTTTGTACTATGGGATTTAATATCTACAATTTAATTTTAAAAACAATCATTTCCAGCTTCACCGATTTACAGAGGCCATTCTTTATATCTCTGTATAGTTCACCTCTCCTTTTCCTCAACCCTCTGTTCTATTGCTACTAATAACTACTAACGTATTTTGAAAAGCTATGCTGTGCCAAGGATTGTGTTAGGGACTTAATGCTCATTCACTCCTCACAATCACACTATATATAGGTGTTTTATCACCATTTATAATTAGTTTTCCTCATTTTTCGGTATCCTGGTTTTTTAAAAGTGAAGCCTTCCCAAACCAAGCAAAGCTACACTCTTCCCTTACGTTTTTGCTTTCTGTATTACTTTATGCCTGTCTCTTTTAAATCACAATCTTTGTAATTATTAACTTTAAAATCTGTCTCCTATAAACCCAGTTGTTTGCAACCTTTAGTCTGTCAACACATTTCTTAAGCGTAGTGTAAACTAATCAAAACCTTTCTCATTACATGTGATTCTCTGGTAGTGGAGGGTGTACTAACTGTAATCTAAAGCAGCTCTGTGTGCTATAATCACATGTGTAATTTTAAATTTTTCAGTAGC
Source organism: Plecturocebus donacophilus (assembly GCA_004027715.1). NCBI lineage: Eukaryota > Metazoa > Chordata > Mammalia > Primates > Pitheciidae > Plecturocebus > Plecturocebus donacophilus. Next base: position 24,130 of record PVKP010015923.1, on the reverse strand, counting down.
CACATTACAAAGTAAAAAGGAAAAAGTGAAGTTTTAATAGTTTATTTATAGTAGTTAATCTAATATCAAATACCATTTCAACATGTAAGCAGCATTTTAAAAAATACTATTAATGAGATATTTTTACTTTTCTTTGAACTAAGTGTTTAAAGTCTAGCTATATTTATAGCATATCTCAGTTCAGAGAAGCCATTTTCTTTTTCTTTTTTTTTTTTTTTTTTGAGGCAGAGTCTCGCTCTGTCAGGCTGGAGTGCAATAGCACAATATCGTCTCACTGCAATCTTTGCCTCCCTGGTTCAAGCAATTCTGCCTCAGCCTCCCTAGTAGCTGGGACTATAGGCATGCGCCACCATGCCCGGCTAATATTTGAATTTTTTTTAGAGTCAGGGTTTCACCATGCTGGCCAGATTGGTCTTGAACCCCTGACCTTGTGATCTGCCCACCTCAGCCTACCAAAGTGCTGGGATTACAGGTGTGAGCCACCATGGCCAGCCAGTGGCCATTTCCTAAGTGCTCAGTAGTCACATGTAGCAAGTGGCTGCTGTATTGGTTGGTGCATTTACAAGGTATATAGCTCCTCATTGTTACACTCCTAATTCTCCTACTCACCCTGCAGTTTTGCACCAAGCCAGTGGTATTCAAAACAGGCAGAGCAAAAGAACTTCTTCAGGCACGTGTTAAGCGTCCAGAATCCTTGGACCCCATGCCAGACCTGAGTCAGATTCTCTTGGAATTTGTGTTCTTAACGTGCTCTTGGTTATATATTGTAGAGGGCCATTAAATATATGATGAATACAGCTTTTTAACCAAAAGATGCTTTTCTGTCTGACCAGGTGATCATCTCAGTTAAATCATTTTTGATGTATACTATTTGTATGAAATCTAAAAACATATCACTTGGATGCATATGTTTCTTTGTGAATCTGTGATATGCTTTTTAAGATTAGCAGTAATCTGTATATAAATTGGCTATTAAGTAGTCATTTGTTTAGGAGGATAAACAGCTTACTCCCTTTTTTCCCCACTTCAGGTTATCAAGTGCAAGGCTGCAGTTGCCTGGGAGGCTGGAAAGCCTCTCTCCATAGAGGAGATAGAGGTGGCACCCCCAAAGGCTCATGAAGTTCGAATCAAGGTAATGATACATTTCAGGCACTGGAAAAAAAGAGACACAATTAGGTCTCTGAATAGATGCATAGATCTAAGATGTGCAGAGGATAAATCCCAAAGGACAGTATCAAAGAAAAGGTATTCAAGGTCATCCAGCCTTATAATCACAACATTCTTCTCTTATTCCTCACCTTTGCAGCACACTTCTCCATCTTTTTAGCTTTGATCTTGGGCTGAGGAGCCATCCCCGTGGGTCACTGGATTATTGCAATTTATCTTCTGCAGTTTGGGTTTAAGGTAACTCTGTAGGATGCTCATTTTTCTGCTGATTACATAACTTTATGGTGGCATGTTAGAAACAAAAGAAGAAATGTTACCAGAAAGGGGTTCTTATTCTGACCCCAGAGAGGATTTTTGTACTTCACGCAAAAAAGAATTTGGAGTAAGTTCATAGAGTAAAGTGAAAGCAAGTTTATTAAGAGAAGCAAAGAAACAAAAGAATGGCCACTCTATAGACAGAACAGCAGTATGGGCTGCTCAACTGAGTATACTTAATTTCTTGATTATATGCTAAACAAAGGGTGGATTATTCATGAGTTTTCCAAGAAAGGGGTAGGCAATCTCCAGAACTAAGGAGTCCTCCCCCTTTTAGACCATATAGAGTAACTTTGTGACATTGCCATGGTATTTGTAAACTCATGGCACTGGTGAGACTGCCTTTTGTCATATAATGAGAAGTGAGCATGACCAGAGGTCACTTCCATTACCGTCTTGGTTTTGATGGGTTTTGGCTGACTTCTTTACTGCAGCCTGTCTTAGCAGAGTCTTTGTGACCTGTGTCTTATGCTGACCTCCTATCTCATTCTGTGACTAAGAATGCCTAGCATCCTGGGAATGTACCCCAATAGGTCTCAGCCTTAGTTTACCCAGCCCCTATTCAAGGTGGAGTCGCTCTGGTTCAAATGCCTCTGACAGTAATGGTCTTCAGTTTTGCTACAACGACTTAAGATTTTAGAAGAGGCTCCTGACTGAATAGAGCAACAAGCAAGCGAAGTCAGCTTGCTTAGAGAGCTTTAAAAATGCCCCCACCCTGGCGGACAAGGGTAGGGTTCAGGGAATTCATTATTCTGATGCTTCTCAACCTCTCTGGTGGCAGAGAAATGACATTACCCCTGGAGAGAGGCACATTGTACAAGGCAGCCAGCTGGAGAGATCTTTGAAACCTTGGCATTTATAAAACATTTTTTTAGCATTCTACTCTCTACTTGTTTTGATATAAAATTAGTGTTTTAAAGTATTGATTATTAACATTCTAGGAAAAGAGTCAGCAAAAAAGAGCTGTAACTTAAGAGTCTACTTCCCCTACCATCTCACTTTCAAAACACACCACACATACTGGCTCATGCTCCCAAAGATCACACATACCAGGTAGAGTGGACCAGGACCAAATAACATCTTTTTTTCTTTTTTGAGACAGAGTCTTGCTGTGTCTCCCAGGCTGGAGTGCACTGGCATGATCTCAGCTTACTGCAATCTCTGCCTCCCAGTTTCAAGCAGCTTTCCTGCCTCAGCCTCCTAAGTAGCAGGGATTACAGACTTGCACCACAACGGCTGGCAAATATTGTATTTTTAGCAAAGACAGGGTTTCACCACGTTGGCTAGGATGGTCTTAAACTCCTGACCTCAAATGAGCCACTGCATCCGCCTAAATAACATCTTAAAGTCCTTCACAACCCATACCCAGGAATTTGAAATCTTACATATATATTTTTTTCTTCAAATTCAGAAATTAAGCTGATTGTGATTTTGCTACTGAAGGTGTTTGTCCTGGATGTATTAAGTGCCCATACAGCTCAATGGGTATTCATTGTGCTCATTGAGCTGTATGGATACAATGAATACAGCTGTCTTCCCTGCAAAACTGCAGATGGGTAGCAAAGATTGTTAGATTGTAAGTGGATATGTAAGCCAGGAGCAGAGAAGCATAAATAGAAACATTCCAAGATTTTGCCTTTCTTTGCTTTTGGTGGCTTTAAAAGATAAGTTACGGCCAGCAGTGGCTCACGCCTGTAATTCCAGCACTTTGGGAGGTTGAGGTGCGTGGATCACAAGGTCAGGAGTTCAAGACCAGCCTAGCCAGCATGGTGAAACCCTGTCTCTACTAAAAATACAAAAAATTAGCTGGGCATGGTGGTGCACACCTGTAATTCCAGCTACTCGAGAGGCTGAGGCAGGAGAATCGCTTGAACCCAGGAGGCAGAGTTCCGAAATTTCGGCAGTGAGCCGAAATTGCACCACTGCACTCCAGCCTAGGCAATAGAGCGAGACTTTGTCTCAAAAAAAAAAGATAACTTACTTGAAAGCCAAGAGATGGAGATAACAGGATTATTTAAATAGAACTTGTATGTGGTTCGTAAAAAGGGAGTTGGTTCCTCTGAAAGTTCTGAATTTTGTCCCAGACTCAGCACACTGGCATATTTCAGAAATAGTCAATACTGCTTTAAAAATCATATTTCCCAGCTGTCGTGAGAAAACTAGCAGTTAGATGGGTTCCACCTGTTTTGCACACAGGTGATGTTCCTCTCCACGCCTGAAGGCATAGTGCCCATAAAATGACCTCGTTTACCTTCTCTTGCTAACACACTGAAAGGAGAACTAAATGTTCCCTATTCCGTTGCATATAAATACACCATTGCTTTTATGTACCGTTAAAAAATTGCTGCCAATCCTAATTGTTAAGATGCCATGGATTATAAGCACATGCTGATTTTACAGAGGTTAAAATACAAAAGAAATATGTCTACGGTCAGTGAAATATAGTATTAAAATAAAATGACTTTTCTTTCATCTGTACTTTACTCTGAATTGCATGCACACACACTTAAACGCTCTTTGTTTTAATGTCCTGATAGCTCATTGCCACTGCAGTTTGCCACACCGATGCCTATACTCTGAGCGGAGCTGATCCTGAGGGTTGTTTTCCAGTGATCTTGGGACATGAAGGTGCTGGAATTGTGGAAAGTGTTGGCGAGGGAGTTACTAAGCTGAAGGCGGGTAAGGAGAATATTTGAACCACTTGTTTGATTATTTTGGCTTATTCCTACAGGGAAATTGTTTTTCTGATAAAACTGCACACTATTCATGAAAAGGTATCATCTAAGTAGATTGTCAAGATTGAGTTTATTCCTCATCTTGGAAGCACAAATACTTGGATATTTTTTTCTCTGTGGTTTTGCAGACTACTGTTTGTGTGAAACTGTTGGCATTTCCAAAACCAATTTTGGCATATCAAGCAAGAATTTTTAGAGATGCATCAATGAAGCAGGATTTTGAAGCACATAACTACCTTGTTCTTCAGTTATTGTTTAAAGAGTTTCATTTAGATAAAAATTTTGAAACATACTTTTTGCATGATCAGGCAGTGTCTTAATGATGTTACCTAGGTGAAGTTCTAAGACTTGAAGTTAGCTTTGCAAAGTCACATCAGTTGACAGAAGTTTGCAAGAGCTGATGTTTTCATTTAGAAATAGATACTACCTATTCAGGATGTCTTTGCATTTATTTCCAGGTGACACTGTCATCCCACTTTACATCCCACAGTGTGGAGAATGCAAATTTTGTCTAAATCCTAAAACTAACCTTTGCCAGAAGATAAGGTTAGTATCTTTTTATGTTCTTGAAACACAAGGTCATATTAACAGTGATAAGAATAAATAATGGTGTGGCAGTTTACATAGTACATTGTACATCAGTGGTTTCATTCCATCTTTATAGCAACCTCACTACTATCCCCAGTTTCACAGTTGAGAGAATTAAGACTCCGAAATTAAGAGGTTTTGACACAGAGAGTACCTGGGCACAGCAACAACCTTGTCTACCGTTTGCAGTTTTCTGCCTAATTGTGCAACTGAAGAAAGAAACATTAATTTTTCACATGAGGAAATATGTATCTTGTAGAGGTGACTGATTTAAGTAACTTGTGCAGCCCCTAAGGAGGGTCTGCATTCTGATTCTTTACCCCATAAAAGGAAGAAGCAGGGGGATGTGAAGAGACCAGGGAAGTGACTCCACCTTACCCCTCGCCCTGGCCTCACCTTCCCCAGCTATTGTGCCCGGTGTTAACCTTGGTTGGTTTTCACAAAGGCAACTGGACCCTGGACCCTCCTCTCCCCAGGATCACCCATCCCACCCCTGAAATGGTTTGTCGTAATCTGGAAATTTGTTGGCTTATTTTTCTTTCAAGTCCTTTATTTTTAATTGAACAAGTCTCTGCTTTTGAAGAGTTGAGGGTATCTACTATTTTTTTTTCTTTTCTCTCCCTCCCTCCCACTGCAAAGAAGAGACCCGATAAGTTTTAGGGATGTTTGTATGTATATACTCTGTCATCTGGATGTAACTTGTTTTGAAGCAATGTTTCCGTTGTGAGTGTGTCTTGCTGTAAATATTTGTTTATATTTTTGTGAATTCAATACTATGTACCATTGTATTATAGTAACTTACAAAGCAAACCATAAATATATTGACTCTTCTTACAGAAAAAGAGAAACTAAGGGATTTGCCCAGTATCACCGGCCATTAAGATATAAAACAGAATTTTCTGTACCCATTCGCTTCATGTAACACTAGGCTAAATTTGCCAAAATATGTAGTAAGGAAAGACATGCTCGTGCAATTCAACTCTTTTTCTTTTTTAAATGTAGTCTCGCTCTATTGCCCAGACTAAAGTGCGGTGGCACAATTTCAGCTCACTGCAACCTCTGTCTTCCTGGTCCAAGATTCTCTGACCTCCGCCTCCCGAGTAACTGGGACTACAGGCATGTGCCACCACGCCCAGCTAATGTTTATATTTTTAATAGAGACAGGTTTCACCATGTTGACCAGGATGGTCTCCATCTCTTGACTTCGTGATCTGCTCTCCTTGGCTTCCCAAAGTGCTGGGATTCCAGGCGTGAGCCACCATGCCCAACACAAAATCATTTTTATGAACCATTTTACTGTCCTTTAAGTGAGAATGATAAAACTTACCCACTAAAGCCATTGGGAAGACTGCAGGAGATAACCTAACTCCTTGACACAGAAAAGGTACTTATTTTTATTGTAGTAGGTAACAACACTGAAAGAACTACCTTGTTGAGGAAATTTAAGATCCCCTTGCATGTGTTCCATTTTTTTTTAATTGAGGTAGAGCATGCATATTATAAAGCACTTAAAGTTTATAGATCTTAAATATACAGCTCAATGAATGATTACGTGTATACACACCTGACAGTTTGAACCATCACCCAGATCAAGATAGAGAACCCTGCCAGCACCCGACAAGGTCCCTCAAGTCCCAAGTGAGAACCTCCCTCCTAGATAACCACTATCCTGATTCCTTTCACTATGGCCTTTGTATAAACAGAGTCATGCAGTGTGTGCTCTTTCATCAGGTTTTTTTCTTTCATAATGTCTGTGAGATATATCCAAGTTGCATATGCATCAGTAGTTCTTTTCTGTTGCTCTGTCATATTCCATTCAAAAATACCAGTATTGATCCATTCTCCTGTTGATGGACATTTAGGTTACTCCCAGTTTGGGGCAGTTACAGTTAATGCTGCTAGGAACATTCTTATTTATACATGTCTTTCGATGGATATAGCATTGCTTTCTCTTGAGCATTTTCCTGAGATTATGCTTGCTGAGTCAGAGGATATGCATCTACAGCTCTTTGGTGTACTCTTACCAGTTTATACTTGCACCAGCGTTGTATGGGAGATCGATTTGTTTCTAATGCCATTGTCAAAATCAGTTTATATTTTTTGAAAACAAAACTCCATTTATTTTATAAATCAAATCCAATGACTTTGGTAAAACTAGAACCAAAGGAAAAAAAACCTCAACACTTTGAAAGAGAATTTAAACACAGTCTTAAAAATTTTGCAACACATCAAATAACAGTGATGAGCTTTTTGTGATTCTTTCAAAGCATAAAATATATTCCACATCACCTTTTATTCAAGAAATTCCTCTGGAATACAGTGAATTCTCATGTTAAGGAGGGCTAAACAAACTTAAATTGTTCTAAGTAAGATAGAAGTTATTTTTAGTCAGGTGCAGTGGATCACAACTATAATCCCAGCCCTTTGGGAGGCTGAGGCAGGCAGTTCACTTGAGTCCAGCAGTTAGAGAGCACCCTACATACATTAGTGAAACCCTTTCTCTATAAAAAATGTAAAAAGTTAGCCAGGCTTGGTGGCACGTGCCTGTGTTCCCAGCTACTCAATGGCTGTGATGGGAGGATCACTAGCCCTGGAGGTCAAGGTTGCAGTGAGCCAAGATTTGCCACTGGATTCCAACCTGGGCAACAGAGTAAAACCCTGTCTCAAGAAAAAAAAAAATTCTTTCTGGTGGAGCTTTGTCACCTGTTCTTCTCTATTCCTGGTTATATTTTTGTTTTTCTCTCAAAGGAAATGTATTTGCTTTGAATCTAGAGGCAGTCCATTTTCTCTTCATCTATGTATTTATTCATATGTATGTTCCAAAGAGTTTAAGGGTATACATCGAATTATAGTGTTCAGCCTGGGCAGCATAGCGAGATCCCATCTCTACGCCCCTGTAGTTCCAGCTACTTGGTGCTCTGATGCAGGAGGATCGCCTGAGCTCAAGGGATCCTGCTGCCTCAGTGTTCAAGGCTGTGGTGAGCTATGTACTCCAGCCTCGGCTGGCTCAAAAAAAAAAAAAAACAATTACAGTGTTTATTTTATTAAAAATAACATAATTACTAAACATCAATTCTGTGCCAGACACAATGCTAAAGCCTCATATAACATCTCATTTGACTTCTCTAACAATCTTAAAGGAAGTTACCATTGTTTCTCAGCATTTTATAGTGAGAAAACGAAGGCATAAAGGTTAACTTGCTCAGATCACACAGGATTTGAACTCAAGTGCTCCAACTTTAGGGTGGGTACTGCCAAGCAAGATGTTATATCACCTCTGTTTAGAAGAGCAAAAGTAATTTTTGTTACCATTTATGGTATAAGTGGCCTTCATGACCTTTTTGGGTTTTCTTTCCTATTGCTGTAACCAAGTACACAGGCAAAACAAAGTGAAGAGGTAATTTAACTTGCATTCTTGAGGACTGTTAGTTATACTTTTATAAAAAAAAAGCTTCCTAAAGGATCTAAATTAGCCAGTTTGGCCATCTGTTTTCATCAGCTGATCTGGTTAATGGTTTGTAATCTCTACTTGCATGGATACTGGTTTTGGCTTTATCCTTTATGAAGTTATAGTTGCTCACAGAAGTTTTTTTTTTTTTATTTTTGAGAAAGGGTCTCATTCTGTCACCCAGGCTAGAATGTAGGAGCAAAGTCATGGCTCACTGCAACCTCAAACTCCTGGGCTGAAGTGAACCTCCTGCCTTAGCTTCCTGAGTAGCTGGGATTACAGGCACTTGCTCCACCACACCTGGCTAATTTTATTTTTTTAGAGATAAGGTGTTGCTGTGTTGCCCAGGGTACTTTTGAACTCCGGGGTTCAAGCAGTCTTCCTGTTTTCAACTCCCAAAGTGCTGGTACTACAGGAGTGAGCCACTGCACCCGGCCTACCATTTTAATGATGGGATTTTAAAATAATTTCACTGATCCATAAGTTGTACCTCTTAAAGTGAGTTCAATATTCTGACAGTAAGATCTAGAAGGATAGTGGATATTGGAAAAGATGGATAAGATTATAAACTTCTTATAAATTTCCTTCATAAGGCATTGCTGCAAGGTGCTAAATTATTAATGAATACATTCAAAATTTTTGTTTAGAACACTTTCTGAATATTTACTGGTTATTATTTTTAAAACTGATTTCTTTTTTCTATGGGTTTTAAGAAACCTAATTCCAACTTGCCTTTTTCCTTCCTTTTCTTTAGAGTCACTCAAGGGAAAGGATTAATGCCAGATGGTACCAGCAGATTTACTTGCAAGGGAAAGACAATTTTACATTACATGGGAACCAGCACATTTTCTGAATACACAGTTGTGGCTGATATCTCTGTTGCTAAAATAGATCCTTTAGCACCTTTGGATAAAGTCTGCCTTCTAGGTTGTGGCATTTCAACTGGTTACGGTGCTGCTGTGAACACTGCCAAGGTAAGAGACTGACTTGAGTTTTCGCTTCTGCCTTCTAATTTAATTCCGTGAAACTTTCCTGGAATAAGTGAAATTGGCCCATCTGTGTGAAACCCAGTGATTCTCTTGACTCTGGTAGAATGAGTGCTTTATAAACTATCTTTACTCCTAGGTTGAGCCTGGCTCTGTTTGTGCCGTCTTTGGCCTGGGAGGAGTTGGATTGGCAGTTATCATGGGCTGTAAAGTGGCTGGTGCATCCCGGATCATTGGTGTGGACATCAATAAAGATAAATTTGCAAGGGCCAAAGAGTTTGGAGCCACTGAATGTATTAACCCTCAGGATTTTAGTAAACCTATCCAGGAAGTGCTCATTGAGATGACTGATGGAGGAGTGGACTATTCCTTTGAATGTATTGGTAATGTGAAGGTCATGGTAAGTATGGGCTTCATTCCTTTTTTGTTTTATGGAACTTTTTTTGAAATGCAGTTTAAGATTAAAAATTGTTTTGGGAAAGGAAAAATCTCTTGGTAAGAATTATTCTATTGGAAGAAGGTGAAAAATATCTATTTGAACTACAGTGGGAAATGGTACAAGAACAGCTCAGGGAAAGATGAGAAAAGGTATTTCTTTGCTTTTCAATGCATGTCTCATGAAATGAAAAGAGAATAAAGCAGTTGTGCAGAGCATGGGCTTTGGAATCAAATATACATCCATTTACTAACTCAGTGACCCTGAACAAACAGCTTCTCTCAACCTCAGTTTCCACATCTGTAAAATGCAGGTACAGGTTGAATGTCTATCCCTAATCCAAAAATCCAAAATCCAAAATGCTCCAAAATCTGAAACTATGAGCACCAGCATGATGCTCAAAGGAAAGGCTCATTGGAGCTTTTCAGATTAGGAATGCTCAGCCAATAAATACGATGCAAATATTCCAAATCTGAAAAAATCCAAAATTCAAAACACTTCTGGTCTCAAGCATTTCAGATAAAAGATAATCAACCTGTAGCAACAACACTTAGTTAAACATACCTACATAGAAACTCAATACAAGTATTACTATTAGTTTTGCTGCCTGCTTTTTTTAAAATTAAATCCTTTTGAGTTTTGAACTACAGTGTACTTTTTAAAATAGAAAGCAAATAAACACTATTTTAATTTATGTTAATATTTAACCAGGTTAATTTGTTAAAATAAATTGTTCAGGCCGGATGTGGTGGCTCACACTTGTAATCCCAGTACTTTGGGAGGCCGAGGCGGGTGGATCAGTTGAGGCCAGGAGTTCGAGACCAGCCTGGGCAACATGGTGAAACCCAGTCTCTACTAGAAATATGAAAATTAGCTTAGTGTCGTGGCACACACCTGTAATCCCAGCTGCTAGGGAGGCTAAGGCAGGAGAATCGCTTGAACCCAGGAGGCAGAGGTTGCCATGAGCCGAGATCATGCCGCTGCACTCCAGCCTGGGTGACAGAGGGAGACTATCTCTGAAAAAAAAAAAAAAGTAAATAAAAATGTAAATTGTTCAATAAAATTGAGCTCACTAAATGTTAAGTTTGGCCTTTTGTTGCCATTTTCTTTAAAAACTATGACATCACTTGAAGTTTCTGGGGAAGTAGTTATTCTCAGGAAAATGCACTGACTTCTGTGATTTGGTCATATGTCTGTGCCTGCAGAGAGCAGCACTTGAGGCATGTCACAAGGGTTGGGGTGTCAGCGTGGTGGTTGGAGTAGCTGCTTCAGGTGAAGAAATTGCCACTCGTCCATTCCAGCTGGTAACAGGTCGCACATGGAAAGGCACTGCCTTTGGAGGTAATTCGATGGATGAGATGACTGCATTTTCTCTTTTGTTATTTGCAGTGGTTTAATCCCAGCCTAATTTTTTGTTAACAAGAATCTTCATGGGCTACCTTCTCATTATAAGTTGTTGCATGCAAGGCTGTTTATTAGATGGGATTCAGACTCAATCATTGTTTACCCCTGGGACTGGGGAGGTGCTCACCTTCTGAAGCATAGGGCCACTCAGTACATATGCTATAAAAGAAAAACTCGGGCCAGGCATGGTGGCTCATGCCTGTAATCCAAGCACTTTGGAGGCCAAGGCGGGTGGATCACCTGAGGTCAGGAGTTCAAGACCAGCCTGACCAACATGGTGAAACCCTGTCTTTAAAAAAAAAAAAGAAAAGAAAAACTCAATATTCTGTTAGTGAGGAAGTAGTTAGGGGTAGAGCAGGGGCAGGAAGTTGATTGCAAAGTAAGCAAACAGTAGTATCAGCCATGGTGTGTTTCATCTGGTGGACTCAAGTAGCTTGTTACATTTTTATTCATTTTTCCAGGGAGTGCAGTGGTCACTAGATGTGATCATACCTCTGTCTGATTTTATCAGTAACCGATATTGACTCTCAAACTGAAACTATTTAATTGGACAAAACCTTATCATAAAATCAAAAGCTGCTAGACTGATCATTTTTCCCTTTCTGATCCTAAAAAGTCCTTAGTGGCTTGAGGTTGTAGGGAAACAGTTTCTGTCTTTTCCATCTTTGCCCAGCCAGAAGAGAGAAAAGATGTTACAACATTCGTATTTCCCAACGGTTGTGATGAATGAACCTAAAATTTGTAAAGGGCTTTAAAAATATATATTTATATTTCATCATCCTCCTAAAGAAAAAAAAAAAATCACATAGCGTGTGTTTTGAATAATCTGTGTTTAACAGGTTGTCTTTTAAGGTTCTCTACCTCATATTATGCCAGCTTTTTTGAAGTTCAGAAGAAAAGATTTTTGCAAAGTATGCTAAAATGAGGGGTTTGGCCAAAGTCTTCCTTCTTTATACTACAGAATTTGCCTTAGAAGATGTCAATCTGGACCGGGTGTTGTGGCTCACACCTATAATCCCAGCACTTTGGGAGGCTGAGCTGGGCAGATAATGAGGTCAAGAGATCTAGACCAGCCTGGCCAGCATGGTAAAACCCCGTCTCTATTAAAAATGTGAAAACTATTTGGGTGTGGTGGCACACACCTGTAGTCCCAGCTGCTCTGGAGGCTGAGGCAGGAGAATCGCTTGAACCCATGAGGCAGAGGTTGCAGTGAGCTGAGATTGTGCTACTGCCCTCCAGCCTGGCCACAGAGCAAGATTCCATTTCACAAGAAAAAAAAAAGAAAATGTCAATCTGACTTGCCCTCCTCTTCAAAGCTCTAGATATATGGCACAGCTGAGTATCTTAGAAGAACCGTTTTAAGCCATGTATGCTATTCGGGGGCATCAACTTGAAGTCCATAGCTGTATTTGAAAGGGCATTCCAACCCTGGCTGATCCAGGGGGTATTGGTAGTAACCCCTAACTAAAGCCTCATTCTACTACATGCTGGTTGGGTAATTCGCTGTGTCATTGAGGCCCCTTGCATTGCTAAAATATGAACCAAAGATAATAGAAGCTTTTGTCTAGAGAACAGGAGTGGCTGTGGTCATCTCAGTTACCAGGAGATTTAAGGAAGAAAGAAAAAATCCCCACAATTTGTGGGGGAAAAATAATTATTGGCAATATAAGGGAGATTTGGAAAAGGCTCAAAAGAGGTTTGAAATATGGTTGAATGCATCCTTGGAAGGTGAGAAGGCTTCTCATTGATTGTATTCCTTCTTTAGAGACTGAGAAATTGTAGCACCTAATTTTATTCAAATTCCTACCATTTAGCTAAAGAGTTCTACTTCATTTTTCAGTTTCATAGTTTTCTGTTTTGAGATGCTATCCCTATTTCATTGTTAAATTTCAAAACAAGGAAATAAAGTCCTGTATTATATCAGTTTTTCTTCCTTGAATATCATGATTATAGAAATCTTTGCTGATGTGGACCTAAATAAGCTTATTGCTTAGACTTCCAGACTTCTGTGCTGGGTAGTTTAAAAGTCTCAGTTGGCCAAAACTTTAATGAAGTTTTAGTAAATCTTAATACAGAGAAAGGAAAATTCTCAGAAGTATTTACTTCTTAACTGAAAGGTGCTTGTCAAATTCTTCATCTCCATGCTATTTTGGAGTTTTTCATTACTCTTTAACTCATCAAAAAATTTATTCTCTTAAATGCCTTTGTGTCCTCCACTAAGTAATAAGCATACTGCAGAAATTTGTTGAATAAGTTAATGTGTGATTTCTTTTAGGATGGAAGAGTGTAGAAAGTGTCCCAAAGTTGGTGTCTGAATATATGTCCAAAAAGATAAAAGTTGATGAATTTGTGACTCACAATCTGTCTTTTGATGAAATTAACAAAGCCTTTGAACTGATGCATTCTGGAAAGAGGTAAGCTTTCTCTTTAACTATATGTCATAGAATGTAATGATGATGTGGAATTTGAGGGGATGGAGAGTCGAAAAACACAATTTTAGTGGTCTTAAAGGTATCATTTAAAACTTAGTATATTGCTTCCTTTTACAGCATTCGCACTGTTGTAAAGATTTAATTCAAAAGAGAGAAATAACATGCATCCTGTTGTGATGCGATGGGAGCAGCCTAACAGGCAGGGAGAAGCGCCTCCAAGCTCACAGCCTCACAGACCTTCAGCAGCTACACCACAAAATAGTGTGATATATGTAATTCATGCATCTCTGTAATCAAGGACAAGGATAATTCAGTCATGAACCTGTTTTCTGGACCCCTCCTCCACATAAATAATTGCTAGCTCATTAAGGAATATTTTAACATAATAAAAGTAATTTCTACATTTGTGTGGAAGTTCTCTTCTTTGTTTTATGCTATAATCATTATCATGGTTTGTCTGCCCATTATCTTCATTCTGTAAACGAAAGGTAAAGGAAGCAGGGAAGTGTCTGGAGGAACCTCAATAACATTGGCTAAACTTTTAAATGTCTCAGGCCCATTGATTAAAGAACAGATCTTAGCCATCAGTGACAAAGTTAATCAGGATCCAAGCCTGCTTCTGTGAGATTATCTTAAAGGCAGGTACTGTGCCTTGTTCATACCTGTACCCCAAATTCCTAGTATGGCATCTGAGCCATGAGCACTAAAATATTGAAACAGCATTCTGGGATTAAATAGGTGTATATGTGTATTGGTTGTGCTGTACTATTTCTATAGTGAATTACATACTGGATAGCCAAGTTCCCAGCACCTAATTTTGTCAAGTCTTAACATTTTGCCACTTCCAGATCACATTCCCGTTCCTCCCCACCAGAGATAACCGTCATCCAAAATTTGATGTTTATCATTCCTGTGTGTGTTAGTATACTTTCACTGTATTTATCCTAAACCATCTACTCTTTAGTACTGTTTTATGTTTTTACAACTTAAATTGGCTCGTTCTACAGCTTTCTTTTTTCGCTCATTATTGTAGAATTAATCTATATTGTATGTTAAGCTCTCATTCATTAATTTTAGTACTATGTAGCAGTATTCAATTATGGGAACTATATCGTAATAATTTATCTGTTCTCCAACTGAAGGCATGAAGTTGTTTTCAGAGGTTCTGTATTAAAACACTGCAGTGGAACATTCTTCTGCTTTGGGCTTACTGCGTTAGCTACTTATGTGTATCACAGAATAAACACATTTAGCCTTACATTACCAATTGCTCTTTAAAGTGGATGTGTAATTTTGTGAATTACCTGAGTGTGGAATGGTATTGTATTATGATTTTAGTTTGCATTTTCCTCAATTACTCATTAAATCTTTCATTCTGATGGATATTTTATTTTATTGTGAAGAACCTGTTTATATCCTGTGCCCAACTTTCTATTGAGTTATTTCTCTTTCTCTGAATAATTTTTAGTAGTTCTTACTCTAAACATCATTTGTCAGTTTTATATGTTGCAAATATCTTCTAGTCTATTTTGTGACTTTTTACTTTATCGTATTTTGTTGAACAAACTTTTAATGTAGTCACATATATAAATCTTCCTGGTGGCAGTAACATTTATTTTATCCTGAGAAGTATAAAGAGGCAGACAAAAATGGTTCAGGATCTTACCTTCCTAATAATCCTTGACATAAAAATAAATTCATGAATGCAGTATACCTAAGGGTTAGGAAATACAAATTGTCAGGAAATTATGTAATGAGAAAGAAAAGCTATATACTTGCCCTCAAAAAATGGGTGATCACTATTAAGTTTCCTCTGTATTTTCTCAGGAGTTTCTATGCACACAATAGCATACATATCCTTTAAAATTACACAAAAGGAATACTGTCAACACTATTCTGTTCCCTTTTTTCTTCACATGATAGTGTATTTTAGACTGTATCCGTGCATCACCTTTACCATGCAAATATCTTTTGGTTAGATTGATGTTACGTGCTTTTTAAATTTATTGATATGGTTTAAATGCTGTCGCAGGATTGTGTGAGAGAGTAATATGTTATTGACTGAAAAGTGGGAAACTGGTAGTTATGGTTAGGACTTCCCCTTTTCAGAACTTGGGTGCATTTGAAGTGCCTGGCAATGTGTAGTACAGCTTCCCTCCTGTTTTAACTAGAGGGCTGGAGACACATGAAGACCTAACCTATTATCCTAAGTGAACTGAAAGGAAGGAGAAATTAAAACTAGCTTCTACTCCACCTATAGGAAATTTGCTTCTAATCTTTAGTGTAGCCCAGCCTTCTAGGAACAAAAGTATCCTATGTTGGCAACTGCAATAATACGATAGTTACAGAGAAGAGCTGATAACTCCTAAAGGTCTTATTCCCTTCACTTTTCTTCTCATACTACACAAGATACACATGAATTGCAATGGCAAACATTTTTAGGTTCGCCACTATGAAAATGTAAAGCAGTTTTAAGATATTAAAGTAGGCCATGTGTGGTGGCTCACAACTGTAATCCCAGCACTTTGAAAGTCCAATGTGGGAAAATCACTTGGCCTCAGTTCAAGACCAACCTGGGCAACACAGTGAGACCTCATCTCTAGAAAAAAATTTTAATTGGCCAGGCGTGGTGGCACGTGCCTGTGGTCCTAGCTACTTGGGAGGCTGACTTTGGAAGATCGCTTAAACACTGGTGGCCAAGACTGCAGTAAGCCATGATCGCAACACTGCACAGCATGTGCAACAGAGATGGACCCTGTTTGAAAAAAAAAAAAAAAAAAAGATTAAAATACTACTACAATTTTGGAGCTAGCCAATTATTGAATTTACTTTTCATTTCTGGCACAGTTAGTACATACTCTTGAGCCAGCTGATTAAGTTTAGTATTAGCATTTCAGTTGGCTGAAAGCACAACTGTCTCTTTCAGAGATCTAGTATAATCACTTTTACAAAATCTGTGCTTGAGCCTGGGAGGTTGAAGCTGCTGTGAGCTATTACTGCACCACTGCACTTGAGCATGGGTGGCAGAGTGAAACCCTGTGACAAAAACAAAAATCAATTTTACAAAATCTTTACTATTAGAACTCATGGATCATGAGACTTGACTATAGTTGTCAAGTTGTTTTTGTTTGTTTTGAGACAGTCTCACTCTGTCGCTCAGGCTGGAGTGCAATGGCATGATCTTGGCTCACTGCAACCTCTGCCTCCCAGGTTCAAGCAATTCTTCCACCTAAGCCTCCTGAGTATAACGGATTACAGGCACACGCCACCATGCTCGGCTAACTGTTGTACTTTTGTAGAGATGGGGTTTCACCCTGTTGGCTAGGCTGGTCTTCAACTCCTGACCTCAGGTGATCTGCCCACCTCAGCCTCCTAAGGTGCTGGGATTACAGGTGTGAGCCACCGTGACTGGCCAAGTCTTTCTTTTTAAGGTCATTTTAATACATCGTCTTGAATGGAATCAATGATGTTATGTATGTTGAGGAATCAAATAGTTTTAGGGACAAAGTATAAATAAAGCATAGGACTAAAACTGGTGGGCGTGGTAGCTCATACCTATAATCCCAGAACTTTGGGAGGCCAAGGCAGGTGGGTCACTTGATATCAGGAGTTCGAGACCAGCCTGGCCAACATGGTGAAACCCTGTCTCTACTAACAATACAAAAATTAGCTGGATGTGGTGGCATGTGCCTCTAATTCCAGCTACTTGGGAGGCTGAGGCAGGAGAATCACTTGAACTCAGAGGCAGAGGCTGCAGTGAGCTGAGACTGTGCCACTGCATTCCAGACTCAGTCTCAAAAAAAAAAAAAAAAAATCCAAAACCCATTCAATATGTGCATGTCAGCAAATCTACCTTGGTTGTCCAAAATTGGGATTCAACCATTTGAAAGTATTGTTAGGAAATTTCTTAAACTCATACATAATAGTTGTACATACTTATGGGGCACATGATATTGACATATCATGTCAATGTACATGATATGATACATGTACATACAATGTATGATGATCAAATCAGAGTAACTGGAATATCCATCACCTCAACAATCATTTCTAAAAGAACATTCCAAAGTTGCTCTTTCAGCTGTTTTGAAATATATAATAAATTATTGTCAGAAAACTTTTGAAAGTATCTTTAAGCTGCTTTTTTGGACAAGAGCTATATAATTGCAATACAGATGGTTATTAACTTCCACTGTATATTCATTAAAGCTAGTAAAACAAATTTTTTTTTGAAATAAAGAGCGAAAGAAAGAAAAAAAACGAGAGAGAAAGAAAGAGGAAGAGAGAGGGAAAACGGGATTCTTGTTCTATTGCCCAGGGTTGAATGCAGTCTAAAAATGGGTATTAAAAACCTCTTTTATGCCAATAATTGTGCTTAACAATGGAGACAGGAAGGAATAAGGGATGAAAATAAATAACAAACAAGCAGCCAACCAATATTTTATTTAAACCTGTGAGATGCTATGCAATTGCTGAGGAGTGATTTACTTCCAATTATGTGGTCACTTTTAAAATAGGTGTGATACTGAGAAAAATATATGTTTTGTAAATATTTGTTAAGTTTACTTGTTCCAGGTCTGAGTTCAAGTCCTGGATATCCCTGTTAATTTTCTATCTTGTTGATCTGTCTAATATTGACAGTGTAATGTTAAAGTCTCCCACTATTATTGTGTGGGAGTCTAAGTCTCTTTGTAAGTCATTAAGAACTTGCCCTATGTATCTGGGTGCTCCTGTAATGGGTGCGTATATATTTAGGATCATTAGCTCTTCTTGTTGTATTGATCCTTTCACCACCATGTAATGTCCCTCTTTGTTGCTTTAAAGTCTGTTTTATCAGAGATGAAAATTGCAGCTTCCGTGTTTTTTTTTTCTTTTTTTCTCTCCGTTTGGTTGGTAAATCTTCCTCCATCCCTGTGTTTTGAGTCTTTGTGTATCCTTGCATGAGAGATGGGTCTAAATACAGCATACCAATGGGTTTTAGCTTTTTATCCAATTTGCCTGTGTCTTTTGATTGGGGCATTTAGTCCATTTAAATTTAGGATTAATATTGACATATGTGAGTTCGATATTGCCATTTAATGCTAGCTGGCTGTTTTGCCCATTAGTTGATGTAGATTCTTCATTATGCTGATGCTCTTTACCTTTTGGTATGTTTTTGGAATGGCTAATACTGGTTGTTACTTTTTATGTGTAGTGCTCATTTCAGAAGCTCTCGTAAAGCAGGCTTGGTGGTGATGTAATCTCTGAGTGCTTGTTTGTTCGCAAAAAAAGTTTATTTTTCCTTCACTTATGAAGCTTAGTTTGGCTGGATATGAAATTCTGGGTTGAAAGTTCTTTTCTTTAAGGATGTTGAATGTTGGCCCCCACTCTCTTCTGGCTTGTAGGGTTTCTGCTGAGAGATCTGCTGTGAGTCTGATGGGCTTCCCTTTGTGGGTAACCCGACCCTTCTCTCTGGCTGCCCTTAGCATTT
>PVKP010015922.1:0-49354 GCA_004027715.1 Plecturocebus donacophilus | reverse complement strand
TTCATTGTGGCACTGTTTACAATAGCAAAGACTTGGAACCAACCCAAATGCCCATCGATGATAGCCTGGACAGGGAAAATGTGGCATATACATACCATGGAATACTATGCAGCCATAAAAAACGATGAGTTTGTGTCCTTTGTAGGGACATGGATGAACTTGGAAACCATCATTCTCAGCAAACTGACATAAGAACAGAAAATCAAACACCGCATGTTCTCATTCACAAGCAAGTGATGAACAATGAAAAAACATGGACACAGGGAGGGGAGTGTCACACACTGAAGTCTGTTGGGGGGGACTAGGGGAGGGACAGTGGGGGGTAGGGAGTTGGGGAGGGATAACATGGGGAGAAATGCCAGATACAGCTAATGGGGGTGGAGGCAGCAAACCACATTGCCATGTATGTACCTATGCAACAATCCTGCATGTTCTTCACATGTACCCCAGAACCTAAAGTGCAATAAAATATATATATTAAAAAAAAAATGGGGAAAGGACCTGAATAGACATTTCTTCAAAACAGACATTCAAAAATAGGTAACAGGTATTAGAAAAAATGTTCAATATCACTAGTCATCAGGGAAATGCAAACCAAAGTCACAATGAAACATCACCTCACACCTGTTAGGATGCCTATTATTTAAAAAAAAAAAGAGAGAGAGATAAGTATTGGCAAGGATGTGAAGAAACTGGAACTCTTGTACTCTTGTCAGTGAGAATATAAAATGGTGTGGCCTTTATGAAAAACAGTATGAATATTACTGAAAATTTTTTTAAAAAGAATTACCATTATGATTCAGGAATCCCACTTCTGGATATTTATCCAAGAGTTGAAATCAGGGTCTCAAAGGGATTTGCAGCCACATTCATTGAAGCATTATTCATAATAGCCCAGATGTGGAAACAACCTCAATGTTCATCAACGAATGACCAGATTAAGAAAATGTGGTATAAACACACATTGAAATATTGTTTGGCCTTAAAAAAGACAGAAATCCTGTCACATGCAACAATATGCGTAAACCTTGAGGACATTAAGCTAAGTAAAATAAGCCAGTCACAAATGGACAAATGCTACATGATTCCACTTACAAGTGGTATGCATCTAAAGTAGCAAGCTTGTAGAAACAGAGAACAAATAGTGTTTGTCAAAGACTGGAAGTAGGAGGAAATGAGGAGTTGCTATTCAATGGATATAAAGTCTCTGTTATGCAAAATGAATAAGATCTAGAGATCTGATATACAACATGTGCCTATAGTTAAGTATATATTGTACAATCAAAAATTTAAGAGGGTAAGTCTCATGTTAAATGTTCTTACTAAAAAAGAGAAAAAAAGTAACTATGAGAGACCAAAATAAAGATATTTTTAAAATAAATATTCACTATATCAAAAGTCTAACTCATTTGCTTCAAGAAAATTACTGAAGAAAACTAAGAATTTATTAAGCAACTGATATGGTTTGGCTGTGTCCTCACCCAAATCTTGATAACAATTGTAATCCAAATTGTAATTCCCATGTGTTGAGGGAGGGACCTGGTAGGAGGTGACTGGATCATGAGGGCAGTTCCCCCATGCTGTTCTTGTGATAGTGGGTGAGTTCTCATGGGATCTGACGGTTTTATAAGGCAGTTTTCCCTACTCTTATGTACTGTCTCTCCTGCCACCATGTAAGATGTACCTGCTTCGCCTTCCATCATGATTGTAAGTTTCCTGAGGCCTCCCCAAACATGAAGAGCTGTGAGTCAATTAAACCTCTTTTCCTTTATAAATTTCCTTTATAAATTATCCAGTCTTGGGTATTCCTTTACAGCAGTGTGAAAATGGACTAATACAGCAACAAATTCAGAGTAACTCATTGCTTCAATAAAATTACTTAAGTGAACTAAATAACTTATTAAGCAACTCTAAGTACATGAAGAAAGAAATTAGACTCTAGATAACTTTTCTTTCTTAAAACAGAATAAATAATAGCTACCATTGGCCAGAGAAACATAAGAAAATATGTGTTAGTGAAATACTTTGGCCCTAGAATATTTCTTGAGACAGTAAACTATGACAATGGAAAGACTACAGGTTTTAGAACCAGAAATGTTTGAGTTCAAAATACCAATTATTTTATTTATTAACAGTCATTTATATGACACCACATGCCAGGCACTGCTGTAAGTGTAATATAAATATTAGCACATTATAGTAACTCATTTAATCCTCCCAATAACCTCATGAAGTAAGTAGTGTTATGACTCTCACTTTACAGATTAGATGAGGAAACCAAGATCCATGGTGACTACCTAACTTGACAAAGCTCACACAGCTAGTAAGTGACAGAGCCATAATTTGAACCTAAGTAGTTTGGTGACAGAGTTTGTACCCCGGGTCAATAATTTAGTCTGTAGGAGTCTCAGATTCATCTGTAAAACTAAATTAAAGCAGTGAATTATCAAGTTAAAATGTGGTAATTCTTGAAAAGCAGCCAGCCAGTCCAGGACTCAGAACATAGTTGACACTATTTCTACCCTTCCTTTCCCCTGGTGATTGGAGGCCTATGGTAATGGCAAGATGCTATGTTTGGCCCTAAGTGATGATGTCATAAATCTACAAGAAGGTTCTAGCACAATCCAGCGTAGAATATAATGTATATGAATATGCATTAAGGAACATGTTAATTGAGAATTTGCTACTATTAAATTAGAAACTCAGTGGGATATGATATTCTTAAAGAATATAGCAGTATAAAAATTCTTATAATTTCAACATTTCCCAATGCCAAAATAACAGTAGAGAAATATGTATAATTAGAGCTAGACCAAGTAAAAGCCTAACTGTACTGTTACCTGTAGCCAACATTTTCATTAGAAATGCAAAGATGAAGAGTTATCTCTGAATTGTGCTGTCTATATTCATTAGACGCTCCAACAAAGCTCCTGTTAGCTATCACCACCCTCAAGAGGTAAATCCTGACACTGAATGAATCTGAATCTTTTTTTAGGAAACCACTGACACCCTACACTTGTCCTAGTCAGTGTGGCATCCTCTCCTA
The DNA here is from genome assembly GCA_004027715.1 of Plecturocebus donacophilus. Classification (NCBI taxonomy): domain Eukaryota; kingdom Metazoa; phylum Chordata; class Mammalia; order Primates; family Pitheciidae; genus Plecturocebus; species Plecturocebus donacophilus. The sequence continues at coordinate 46,308 of PVKP010015922.1, read as the reverse complement.
ATTCCACATAGACATGTGATAGGTTCAATAATCACCTGAGGCAATACTACAAAGGATTATGGCAGGGGGAGTTGGGCTCCTATAGCTAGAAAAATACACTGAGGCTGTTATAAGACTTAAAGGTACCAAAACAGATATAAAAATGATCATTATTTTAGAGGCAATCCTGCAGAAAACCAAAATTATTTCCAGCAGGCAAAAATAAGAAAGTTCCCTTTCAGAAATTAATGTTCCTCCACCATGGGAGGGGAAAATCTTACTGTCTGTGAGAGCTTTGCCAAGTTACTTAAGTTTTCCATCCCTCAGTTTTACCTATACCTCACAAGGTTGTATGAAGATCAAATAATGAACACATGTAACACACTCAGGACAGTGCTCACACATTAAAAATGTTATCATTATACACTTCCATCATTGTCATCATCTACTAGAAACTAGTAGATTCATTTCAGTCTCACATACTTCCATAGGTTCATCATTTTCCAATATTGCTGATGGCATCACTTGTTAAAGCTCATTTTATTTTGTAACCCACCTATTCTCTAAACAATATTTTTCTAGTCAATAATTTAAAACTGCTCTTTTCCAACTAAATGCAACATAATCTTGAGATAATGTCAGCTAAGCCATTCTCAGTATTTGCCAATCCCTCACACTAAGAGAAAACTTATCAAAAATATTTCATGTGCTCCAACGTAGAAATGAAAGACATTTGTTGTTCCTTTAATTTTAAATTTTTTGCTCAATTTTTTGCATCTTTTGATTGCCAGCATGTCAGTTCACCAATCAATATAATAAATTAAGTTTTCATGTTACTTTTTTCCCTCTATCTTAGGTAAAGTTTTATCATAAGATAGAACAGCTCAAATGATAGCAATGAAAGATCACATGAATACACAAAAGCCTGTCTCATTTCTCTGAGTGATAAAATTAAGTTCAAAATAATGTATGTATTATGAAAGTTACTTTACAACATAGCTATTAAATAAGATGGTCTCCTTACTTACTGGTTTTTTTCTTTCTTAAAAGAATCATTAAGCAAAGAACCTAAAACAGTAATCCAAATAAAACACAAAGATAGTTTGCTGTGATGAAAGCTCAGAATACCAACCTGAAAAACAAGAGCTAAGGCTCTTTCTACTAACTAGGTATAGGTTATTAGATAAATCACTTCACATCTTTGGACTCTGGTTTTCTTATCTGTAAAATGAGAAGGTAGTTTAAATTAGCTCCAATTTTCCTTCCTGTCTAAAAGTCTATGATTATACAGTTTACTATTTTAAATAAAGTTTAGAATTTGAAATTTCCTCATTTCTGTGATGAAAAGTAGATTTTGCTTATTACCTAATGCCCTCACTAGATGGTGCTATTGGCACAGTTATCTTAGGCTACCTGAAGAAACTAGCAGGCTGTTTCTCAAAAGGGACACTTAACAGGCTTTGGGGATTACTCCCAGTGAGTGCTTTCCAAGCCACTACAGAATACAGTTCTATATTCTATAGTTCCTCTCCCATTAAACACCCATAATTCCCCCACACCACCCCAATCACTGTGACAGTCAAAAACAATCATACACAATATCATCCTAGAAGGCTACCCCAGTTCAGAATCACTAAAAGAAAATCAGTTTTCTTTTCCAAAGTTAAGAAATTGTCATGAAAAAACTAAAACTGACAGCTTAATTGCTTGTAAAATTTTTAAAAAGTAATTTCTATAATGACTGTAAAGTGTCAAAAGCTTTTTACAGTGACAAATAAATATTCATACCCCCAAAAATCAAATGCTTAACAGGACATCTTTTGTCGGCTGATAAACGAACAGCTCGTTATTTTATGCTTAATTCATATGTCGGCCCTAACAGTTATAACTAACTCTATATAAATCATTCTGATAATTTATATAATGATAAATACTTTCCAAATGAAAAATGAAAAGTATTCCTATAAAAATGTAAATATGCAGAATAAAATCACTTACAGCCAATAGCAGAGCAGCAGAGAACCCTAGGAAGTAGGCTGTCTACTTTGAAAGAGGCTTCATGAGTAATATCAATTTTGTGAATTTTCCATAGTGAAACTTCATAAATCCAATGGGACTGCACATGACCAACAGAACCAACTCTCAGAAATAGTTCCCATTAACCAAACTCACAAGCTCTAATAAAATCAGAATGCCAACTTCTTCATTTGCAGAGATAACTACAGCTGCCCAAACCAGCAAGAGCACAACCCTCTACGTCCCTGGGTCAGCATTTTCTCTCCCTTTTAGGCATGCTACAGAGGAAGCCAGGCTATAATCAGAAAGTGGCCTAGGAAGGAGAGAAAGAGGAAAAGGAGGATTGTGTTGACATGATTTGAATATTACAATGACAAGAAGTCAAGAGAATCTGATGCATCCAGGTCCAAAAAAATGATACCAGCCACAAATAAGAATCAAGTCCAGGATACCCAGAAAAGCCCTTTGAGGGAAGTACTATCATTATTCAGACTATAAAACAGATTTGAAGAGGTTAAGTGATTTACTACAGTCAAGTGGAGGAGACAAGAGCTCAAACACACATCTGGATTATTGAACTCAAAGTTCTGTCCCCTATGCTAGACAATGTGCAAAGTTCTTAAAATTGCTAATAAAGAACGTTCTGCCTACCTTTCAGTTTTATCTGTTGCCATTGGTACTTTTGCACTCCGTTGACATTTTAGTCATAGAAAATTTTCAATTCCTGGAATAAGCCATTGTTTCTCTTGCCTTTGAACACACCATGCCAAACACTACACCTATCAACATCTTCATCAGGATAATTACTATTTATCTAACAGATCTCCATTTTAACTATTTCTTTCTCAGTCTAATCTCTAGATTAAGTTTTCCTAATCTCTAAAGTTTCATCTCTGCTATATTCTCCCATGGAATGTTTCCTCTATCTCCAATACATAATACTTCAAACTTTAACATTATTTATTAAATTTCTGTCTCTTATATTCTAATGTCCATGAAGATACTATGTGTCCCTGCAATCTGGAAATTAACTACATTCAATTAATAAATGAAAAGCATCATAATGGATCAGAGAAGAGCTAGCACCAAGGTCTGTAAGATCAAACTGTCTTCTCAGTGTATTACCGTTAATTGTCAATCTGAAGTTGGGGGCTGGTCAGCTGAGAAAGGGAAAAATCTGGAGGAAAATTCTGGTCAATGTCTTCTTAAAATCTTAAGAAAGTGAGTATCACAGCTTATTGGATCTGTTTCTCACTTGTGGCAGGGTGGAGAATGGAATGGAGGGGAGTAGGACTGGAGTCAATGAAAGCTATCATGAGCCTGGTACAGAAGTTTAGGTAAAAGATGCTAGTACTGGAGATGAGAACATACTGAGATATATATAGATAGAAGTGCCAGGACTTGATGAAAAAATTAAATGTAAATGATAAAGAAGAAGGAAGAACTAAGGAGGACTCCAGGTTTTCTCCCAAAGCAACTGAATAGAGGGTAGTGTATTTATTTGGAGAAGGAAGACCAGAAGGAAAACAAGTGAGAAGAAATTAACAATTTAATATTGAACATACTGGGTTTGAGATACTGTACTTGTGAAATAAAGAGGAGATAGCAGTCATCTGAAGATAAATGATTAAAAGACAGGAGCTCTATGAATTTTAATTATATTAAGTGTATGAGATAGGTCCAAGTACTGTTTCTATCCTACAGATAAGCAAAGTTGAAGCACAAAAAGAATAAATAACTTGATAATAATCACAGAGCTAGTACTCTCTCTAGAGCAGATTCTCAAACGTAGGCAGTATAGTTCCAGAGTTCATGCATTACCTCTACGTTTACTGCTTGCTTCTTTGGCAACTGATTAATCACCCCACACTACAGAGACCACAGAAAGGTTTAGTATTTGACATCCAAGAAAGAAGGGTTGAGGTATAAGGTTCATTAACGGAGAATTTTTTAAAGTCTCTACAATGAATGGGAAAAACCTACTCCCTTTTCCATCGCCAATCCTCAAACAATGACAAACCAATTTGTTTTGCTTGTTTTCTATTTTTTATTTTTGTGGGCACTTAGCAGTTTACATATTTATGGATTGCATGAGCTATTTTGATATAGGCATGAAATGTATAGTAATCACATCAGGGTAAAGAGGATATCCAACAGCCAGTTTTTACAGAATTCATCTGCAGACATTTGAATGACTACAGAGAAAAGGCCCATATATATTCTATGGGAAGGCTCCCCAAAAAAAGAGCTAGATCACTGTCCTATAATCTTACAGTAGATATCATCATCCCAGCCTATGCAAACTCAGCTCAGGCTCTGAATGACTGAAGAGATCTGCTATGCTCTAAGTGACCACTGGACTACAGGGAGAATCCTTGATGGAAAAAAATATATGTATCATTCAGAGCCAACAGAACTGTCTATATGAAGTATCCAGCATTCTATCAAAAATAAGCAACCATGCCAAGAAACAAGACGAAAGGCAAAAAAGGACAAGAGAAACAGACCCAGAGATAATACAGATAATAGATTTAACATGAATTTAAAAAAAAAAAATCATTAAAATATTCAAAAAATATAAACAAAGAAACATATGACAAAATAGAGAATTTCCCCAGATAATTGAAATTTATAAAAGAGAATCAAAGGGATAGTCTAGAATGAAAAGACAAAGTAACTAAAATTTAAAACTCAAATATGAGTTTAATATAGAACAAATACAGCTAAAAATAAGATTCATTAACTTCAAGACAGGTAGTGGAAAACATACATGCTGATACATGGACAGTCAGAGGTTAAGTGATTAGCCTACTGCATGTTCTCACTCATAAGTGGGAGCTAAACATTGACTCCACATGGACACAAAGATGAGAACAGACACTGGAGACTACAAGAGGGAGGAGGGCAGAAGGGAGCAAGGGCTGAAAAACCACCTATTGGTACTATACTCACTACCTGGGGGACAGGATCATATGTATACCAAACCTCAGCAATAAGCAATTTACCCATGTAATAGAACTGCACATGCACCCTGAAACCTAAAATAAAAGTTAAAAAAATAAAAAATAAAATAGCAAGTCACAGAATCAAATAAAATATTTGCAAGACACATATCTGACAAAGAACCTATACCTAGCACATATGTGAAAACCTCTTACAACTCAAGAATAAGAACTCAAACATCTTTGCCCAATTTGAAAATGGGAAAAATATCTGAGAAGATAATTCACAAAGGAATATAAATGAAGAGCCAATAGACACATAAAAATGTTCCACATTATTATATAATTACAAATAAGAAATACAAATTAAATAGACTAATTTTTTCCCCAAAAAGGCAAAGATAAAAACAACAACAATGTTCTGCTTACAAGAGATACACATGTAAGAACACAGAAAGTTAAAAAATAAGAGAATATTAAAGATTTACCATGCAACCGCTAACTGAAAAAAAGCTGAAATAACAATACTAAAAGAAAAAAGTAGACATTAGAGAATAAGTATTACTAGAGACAGTGATTTTTTACTGAGAAAAGGATCAATCTACTAGGAAAATCTAACAATCCTAAGTGTGTATGCTAAAGATACTTTTAAGATGGATGAGGCAAAAATTAGTAGCACTAAAAGGAAAAAAAGAAAAATCTATAACCATAGTGAAATCCTAACAAACCTCTCTTGATAACTCCAAAAAGAGAGGAAAAAAATTCAGGAAGAATATAGAAGATCTGAAACAACAAAATCAACAAACTTGAAAAACCTGACATCTATAGGCCACTGCACCCACAATAGCAGGATTCACTTTCAAGTGCAAATCATTTCAGCAAAATTGATCACATACTGAGCCACAAGGCATGATCCAACAATTTTCAAAGGATTCCAATCATTCAGTGTCCTATCCAATCACAGTGTAATTAAGCTAGAAATCAAAAACAAAAGTTAACTTTAAAATCATCAAATGTCCAAAAACTAAGCCATATACTTCTAAATAACCCATAGGTCAAGGAAGAAACCAGAGTGAAAATAAGAATACGTTTTAAACTGAAGAAAAAATAACATCATCACTTGCAACATGACAAGTAAAGATGCTCTCAGAGGAAAACATATGGCCTTAAATGTATGTACTAGAAAAAAAACAAGAGTTTAAAACAAATGATGGTAGTATTCATCTTAAGTTAGGGAAAGAACAACATATGAAACCCAAAAAATGAATGCAGAAGAAAATAATGAAGAAAAAAAAATGAGAAAATAGAAAACAATTATACAATAGAGAAAATAAGAAAACCAAAAAGATGGTTTTAAAAAGATTAATGAAAATGATAAATGCTGGCAAAAAAAGACACAGATCACCAATATTAACAAAAGGGACATTTAAAAGATATATGTAAAATGCAGGTATCCTTCAGACATTAAAATATAATAATAATATATTAAAACAACTTTATGCCAATAATTTTGAAAATTTAAACAAAAATTCCTAGAAAAACTACAAACACTGACACAAGAAATAGAACAATCTGAATAGTTCTTTATCTATGAAAGAGACCAAGGCCATAATTAAAGACAAACTCACAGAGAAATCTTTAGGCCCATATGGCTTTACCCAGGAATTCTCCAAACGTTTAAAAAGTAAATACAGATAATCTTACAAAAGCTCTTCTGGAGTAGAGAAAATGAAGAACACTTCCTAATCAATTTTATGAGGCTAGCATAACTTTGATTCCAAAACCTGACAGGACATTACAAGAAAAGAAAATTCTAGGCCACTATCTCCTGTGAACATAAAGGTAACATTCTAAACTAAGCATTAAACCAATCCTAGCAATATATCAAAGGAAAATTGACAAAATTGAGTTTCTTTCTCCAAAAATGCAATTTAACTTTAAAAAAAAATTAATGTAATTTGCCGTATTAACAGATTAAAGAAGAAAAATCATATAATCATTTCAATAAATGCAGAAAATGCAGAGGGAGGGAGAACATCAGGAAAAACAGCTAATGGATGCTGGGTTTAATACCTAGGTGATGGGTTGATCTGTGGAGCAAACTACCATGACACACATTTATCTATATAACAGACCTGCACATACTGCACATCTGCACATGCACCCTGGAACTTAAAAGTTGAAGGAAAAAATGTAGAAAATGCATCTGACAAAATTTAATATACATACATAATTTTTAAAAATCTTAGGATATTAGAAATGGAAGAGAAAGTCTTTTGATAAAAAGTAGCTATAAAAAGCTTAAAACAAACATCATAATGGTGAAATACTGAATGCTTTCTTTCCCCTAAGATCAGGAAGAAACAAAGTTGCCCACCACCGACTTTATTATACTCAAGTTTCTCACTATTGCAATAAGGCAAAAAAAGAAAAAAGAAGAAAGTACAGTTGACCCTTGAACAACACAGAGGTTATAGGCACTGAATCCTCTGTGCAGTCAAAAATCTACATATAACAAAAAGCTAACTACTAATAGCCTACTGTTGACCTTGCCAGTAACACAGTAAATTAACATGTTTTATATGTTATATGTGTTATGTACTGTACTCTTACACTAAGCTAGAGAAAAGAAAATGTTATTAAGAAAGCCATAAGGAAGAGAAAATATATTCACTATTCATTAAGTAGAAGTGGACCATCATGTCTCCATCCTTCTCTTCACATTGAGTAGACTGAGAAGGAAGAGGAGAGTTGGTCTTGTGGTCTCAGGGGTGGCAGAGGTAAAATGGGAGACAGGAGAGGCAGGCACACGTAGTGTAACTTAATGGAAATACTTTGTAATTTCTGTCATAAAATAAGTCAAAGGTCGTCTTAAATAATCAGAATCCTTCTGCTAGATTGTCTAATGTCAATCTGTTTTCTGGCACTACTATGTCTTTTACCTGGCACCATTTTGGAAGCACTCATCTCCATCAAGTCACCTGCTGTTAATTCCTCTGATATGGTGTCTATTAGCTCTTGAATTTCTCCAAGATCTGTATCTTGAAACCCATCCCTCCCCATCTTTTATGCTATATCCATAATCTTTCCATCATTTCCTTGATTGGCTCTGTGTGGTCACACACAATATCTGGACAGTTTGCTTCATCAACAATTTCTTATTTTAGGTTTGATGGCTTTCATGGCTTTTTCTATAACAATGATGGAATCTTAAATGGTGTAATCCTTACAGACTTTCATGATGTTCTATCGGGGTTCCCTTCCACAGCACTGACAATCTCTTCCATAAAGTACCCTGTTGTAATGACCCTTAGAGGTCCTTATGGCCCTCTGATCAGAGACTCAATTAGGAATGCTGTGTTTGAGGGCAAGCATACCACTTAGATGCTTTCAGTGTTGAACTCATGGGGTTCTAGGTGGCCAGAGGCATTGAAAATGTAAGAAGAAATGGCAGTCCTTACTGGCAAGATACTTCTTGACTTTAGAACAAAGCATGGATGGAACCAATCCAGAAAAAGCATTCTCATTGTGTAGCAGGCCTTTTTGTTATACAACAAAAAGACTGGCAGCTGGTATTATCTTTTTCCTTAGAGGCTCAGGGGTACCAGCTTTATAGATTAGAAAAGTATTTGGCAATCCAACTCCATTTCCACAGAGTTAGCATATCCCTTTCTGCCTTAAATCTTGATGCTCACTTCTCTGCCTTAGTAACAAATGTCCTTTGTGGCATTATCTTTTTTCCAGAATAGGGCACTTTCATCTGCATTAAAAACCTGTTCAGGCAGATATTCTTTCTTCTCAATTATTTTCTTAAAGCATCTGGAAACTTATCTGTTGCCTCTTGGTCAGCAGAAGTTGCTTCTCTTGTTATCTTGACATTTTTAAGTCAAATCTCTAAAACTATCAAACCATCCTTCGCTGGCATTAAATTCTCCAGCTTTAGATCTTTCATCTTCCCTTTGTTTTAAGTCGTAATATAGTGCCTTTGCTTTTTCTTCAATCATATTAGTCTATATACATGCCTTTCTTATAGCAATCCTGCACCCACATAAAAGGTATGTTTTCTACACAAGATAAAGACTTTTGCAAAAAGTGGAAGGTTTTCATGCTTGCTAGCATAGCTGCAGCTATGGCTTCACAAATTTTCTTTCCTTTTTTTCAATGGTCCTTACTCTGGATTCATTTATTTTGAAATGCCAGGCAACTACAGCTACAGACCTCAATCTATAGTATACATCAAGCAACTCAACTTTTTCTTGTAATGTCATGAGTCTTCTTCTTGGAAGCATTTCCTGTATCACTAGTAGCAACTCATATGGGTTATTCAAGGTGTTTACAGCATTGCACTAGACACAATGAAAAATATGCAAGAGTTGCAAGAGATCATTTACTAAGATACTCAATTTATTGGAAAGAAAGCTGCTCATATGGAGATGATTAGCGTCTCATGGTGTTTTAAGCAGATATTCACAACACTTGAGGTCACTGCAATAGCAACAGGAATTAAATACAAAATTTTAAGAGTAGTTCAATAAGTACTACAGTTAATTCTATGCAGTTATGATTTAATACTGCATCTTTACACTTGTTTACATTTCTCCCAACTGCAAATGGCACTATGTATGGTCTGTGTATGCACACGTTTTGATGAATTTTCATAAAAGATTTGTGTTTTATGGTAGCAAATTATAAAACAGATGAATATATACATGTATTTTATGCATTCATGACATACCTTTTTCTTAACTTTTTCAATATTTCTAGGCTACGTGGTTCATCTAATTTTTCAAATTGTTGCAAATTTCCAAAAAACTTTCCAATGTATTTATTGAAAAAAATCCTGTGTATAAGTGGATCTACACAGCTCAAAAACATGCTGTTCAAGAGTCAACTGTATACAGATTGGAAAGGAAGAAATAAAGGTTGTTGGGTACAAGGTCAGTTATAAAAATCAATTGTATTTTTTAAAAAGCAGTTTACTTTAAAAAGGACACTACTTATCATGACATCAAACACTTAGCAATAAACCTAACAAAAGATGTGTAATTCCTACATACTAAAAAATTTCAAAATATCGAGAAAAATTAAACATCTAAACAAATGGGAAAATATATCATATTCATGGATGGGAAGAATCAATACTATAGACCTAGTCAAGTGTCCCCAAATTAATGTAAAAATGCAACGTAATTCCAATCAAAAAATCATGTGTTTTTCCATGTATGTATAATTTAATAAGTTGTTCCTAAAATGTATATAGAAATGCAAATGTACATAGTCAAATCAACTCTGCAGAACAACACTAGAGGACAGAAGCTTCAGGTCATAGTGATAATATGGTATTGCTCAAACATAAACAATAGGAAATGGAACAGAATAGTGCATCTAGAAAAATTACCCCATATATACTTTCACCTTTATGACAAAGAGACACTGAAGTCTGATGAAAAAAAGATGACTTTTTTCAATAAACAGTGCTGCGTCTATTAGCTATTCATAGGGAGGAAAAAAGATGTTGCCCTCTTCTTCATATTACATATTTAAAAAATAATAAAATAGTAAAGTTTCTTAGAAATAAAGCAGGAATAACTTATGAGATAAACAAAGATTTCCTAACCAGAACACAGAACACACTTAACATATAGGGAAAATCTGACAGACTGCAGTACATTAAAATTAGGAAATTTGGCTGAGTCGAGTGGATCACACCTGTAATCCCAGCACTTTGGGAGGCTGAGGCAGGCAGATCACAAGGTCAGGAGATTGAGACCATCCTGGCCAACATGGTGAAACCCCGTCTCCACTAAAAATACAAAAATTAGCTGGGCGTGATGCCACATGCCTATAGTCCCAGGTACTTGGGGGGCTGAGGCAAGAGAATTGCTTGAATCCAGGAGGCAGAGGTTGCAGTGAGCCGAGATTGCACCACTGCACTCCAGTGACAGAGCGAGACTCTGTCTCAAAAAAAAAAAAAGAAAAATTAGGAAATTCTTGATACAGACAATCTGTGGCCCTCTTATTTGGGAACTTCTCAGTGTATGCAGTCTGATAATTCCCTTAACCTTACTTATTTAACATTTAAAGAACTGCTTTCGCTTTTGTGAAGGAGTAATACCTTGATTTATGAAATTAAATCCATAAAACTTATGAAAGATTCAAATAAAATTAATAGTTTTAATAACTACCAGAAACATAACAAAGGATCAAATAAAATTTGAATTTAATATGTGAAGAGGCATTGTTTTCACTCATTTTTTAAAATGCAATTTTGCTTTTTTAAAATGTAGTGTATCCTAAATGCTACACTCAGTTATCACAGGTAATTAAAAATAGCTGCCAGGTGCCCTGTTCAGTAGATGGGAACAAAATCAACTTAAATAAAAGTAAAGGCCCAGAGGTGCTCTCTATGGCTAGCAAAAAAAAGCCATCTGTCACAACAAAAATAACCTAAATGTCTACTGTTTATTTGAATGGTAGAAACTCAGTTTGCTTAGCCAAGATCATAGCTACAACAGGATTAACCTATCTTCAAGTGGGGAAAAACTACCTGTCATCTTGTTTACTCAAAAAGCCTCCTTAGGGCATAAGTTGCAGTGAGCCGAGATCAAACCACTGCACTCCAGCTGGGGCGACAGAGACGCTGTCTCAAAAAAAAAAAAAAAAAGGTTCTTTAGGTCAGAAAAGCAAGAAGTAAAATATTGGAGTACTCAAGTAAAATAAAGATAGCATTAACTTTCCAGAGGGCACAAATGTTAAAAGGTCAGAAGGGATAACACATTATATAACCAAATGTTTTAAAATTTCAATCTATATGTTTCATGTCTATAATCAAAAAATGTATACATGCAAAAAATTATTTCCAACAAAAAAACTGACTTTCTTTTAATAGAACCTAAAAATTACTATAATCTTATGGATTCTGTCGAAGGCATAATACAGCTTCATATACAGAAGGGAATTGAGTATCTTCAGTTATACATTCTTTCAAGGTCCATAATCTTTCAAATTTCTAGATTAAGAGAAATTACATAAAGGGCTAACAGTCCAACTTTTATTCTCTGCTCATCCCAAGCATCATTAAAATAACACACATTTATCTTTTAGTCTGTGAAGGGCACTGTGTATTCTCAACTACTAAACACTTTACCTTTGCAGCAAGCAATAGTCCAATTTTGTCAGCTTCAGCCTCCAATTTTCTGCTGTATGGTCTATTAAACATATACTAAGAAGAAATAGGACAGAAAAGCTCCATTAAGACAATTTATTTGCTGACAAAAGGAGTAACAAGGAGAGGTTTTTAAAAAAAGTTTCATGGAGTATCTAGGATAAAATTCCTATACTCTGTCTACTAACATTAAAATAACTCCATGATATAAAATATAAAAACAGCCTTTATTTTCTTGATTAGAAATTAATACTTTAAAAACATAAGAATAGGAGTCATGCCTATAAATTTCTAGACAGTCTGTAGTATAAGTAAGTTACTTCTATTTTTCCAATTATAGTCTCCACCTACTGAGTACAGGATTCGCTAAGAAAGCTTATTGATGAAGGCTTTTAATATGGTCAAGGAACATTTTGACCTTGCAGTTTTAAAAGGAAATCAAGAAAATGTAGGTATATAATAGCCAATGACAATACTAGACAATTTATTTCAGTATGAAAATTAACCATATAGCAGAATGCTCTTTCTTTGATAAATTAATTTAATTTCCTTTTTCTTTTCTAAGTATTGATTAGCTGGGAAAATGAAATTTTCTTCTGACTTCAATAAAAAACACACATAGATATTATAACTTTAATTTTCCTGATTACTTATATTTATGTGAATGCTTTCCAGTTAAATTCTAATTTTCAGTAAGTAGTAAAACTTTGTAGGGGATGAATCAATAGGCAGGACTTTTGAGAAAAGAGCTATTAATTGGGGAAGCAATCTTTCAAAGGTAGCCACATGTCTGTGATGGCCTGAAATAATATAATAAATCTGATACACAGTATGTGACCATTAGAAAGACTTTCTTCCTTTTCAATCATGTCTGTTTTAGGTCAATGAAGTATATCATATACTGCTTTCACTCTTCATGACAGGCTGTAGGTGCCTCCATCAAGTCTATTGATAGCATATGGATTTAAAACTTTGACTTTAAAAGGAGAAAAACTTAAGTTCAAGTCCAAATACTGCTAACTTATTGTTCACCCTGAGCTAAGTGTTTAACCCCACTAAGTCCAGTAGTATCTTACATAACACATAACTAACAACAGTGCCGAGCAAAAATAACAGCTCATATTTATTGAGTCCTTACTTTCTGCCAGGTACTGTGCTAAGCGCTCTAAATAAATGATTCTAAACCTAGTGTGACTTTGTCCTCCAGGGACGTTTATAAGTGTTTGGAAATATTGATGACTGTCATAACCAAGAGGAAGGAGAGCTATTGGGATCTAGGGAATGGGAGTCAGAAATGCTACTAAATATCCTACAGTGCACAGGACAACTCCCCTGCAACAAAGAATTATCCAGTCCAAAGTGTCAGTAGTGCTGAGATTGAGAAATCCTGCTTTAAATGTATCATTCAGTACTCACAACAAATGAATGTCAGCAATTCCTACTCCTGAATGACTTCACTATCAACATTCCTCTCTGCTCTCCAATCACAGTGACCAACTTTCTAAAGAAAAACCTCTCCTTGTCACCAAAATTATTGAGGGGACTTGATTTAGGGAAAAAAAATTCAAATAGAATCATTCCTACTTTATTTTCACTGAAGAATTCCAGTGAAGTGATAGAATTTATCAAGTACTTCAAGAAAGAAATAGCTACATGTTATCTTTCTTATGACCAACTCTGCTGATTCCATTACAGAAAAAGCAATCTATAGATAGATGGGGAAAATAACTACATTAATTCTTTTAATTTCCCGGCAGGTCAGTGACAGAAACAGAATTCAAAATATGAGGTCCTATAACCTATGCAATAGTCATTCTTTTGTTTTCTCTTTAAGAACCTTTACTTCAATATAAATGAAACAAATGATATGGTAATAATGAATAACAGACTTAGTTATCCAATCTCAAAAACAATTTGTCTCACTGAATTTTGCACATTAGATTTAAACAGCACCCAGATGGTACTCTGATGGGTGCTCCACAAATCATTAAATAAAAAAATAACAGATTGTTCCTAAACAACCAAACCTCCCAGGACAAGAGGAAATATTCAAAGAAAGATGTAAAATAAAATAATCATGGTTAACAAAGTAGTTATAAAGATTGCAAATCTACTTTCAGTAGTATAGTGTTTTGAACAAAATGAGACACTTAATAAATTTTTGAGATGATTAGTATACATAAGCACTAAATTACAAAAGTTAACAAACACCTAGTAAGACTTTCCTTTCAGTATTTACAAAGCAATGATAGTTTAACAAAGTAAGAAGGAAGGAAGGGTGGTAAAGCAGCTTTGGCCAATTCTGTGCCCATTAAAGTTCACAGGTTTTAATAATGCCTTATCAAAATACAAATACAGTTGGCTCTCTGTGTCTGTGGATTATGCATCTGGTGGATTCAACCAATTTGGATAGAAATTATTCACAAAAAAAAATAAAAAACTACAACAAACTTACAAATATATATAGTAAAATAACTATTTACATAATATTTACATTGAATTACAAGTAATCTAGGGATAACTTAAAGTATATGAGAGGATGTGCATAGTTACATGCACATGCCATACCATTTTTTATCAAGGACTTGAGCATACTCAGATTTTAGTATCCACAAGAAGTACTGTATACCAAGGGATGGCTGAATTTGGAGGGTGGGGGAGTCATTCAGTTACTACAAAAGGAAGGGTCAGTGACTGAGTTTTCTCTCTGCAAAACTAATAAATATATTTTTAAAAATTACATTAGCCACAAGTTTCCAAGCCCTTCTAACTTATTCATGCCCATCGTTTGAGAGATGTAGTATTCCTTAATTTAAATATTCATATATAAGAATATCCCCTAAAAATGAGAAAACATAAGACACTAAAAATTAGTACCCGTATTTCAAAGTAAAATGTAAAAACATCTCTAGATTTGCTGCTTTACAGTAGTATTAAAATATCCTCACCACAGGCTATGATAAACTCAAGTTATTCTCTGAGACTTACCTCTTGCAATTTAGACTGTATCCACTGGCCCAAAAGGGCCAAACTATCTCGAGGACAAATGGCCCAAATCATTGTGAGGAAAATCATACCTAGGAAATCCAATAAATGAACCATGCCAGCCTTTTCTGCCTGAGAATAATGGAAATAATAAAAATTACATTTCATACATCAAGATAGTATATGCTTACATTTTCTAGTTCATTATGTGTTATAATTACCTGATCTTCTCGACCTAAGATTGAGAGTTCTCTTTTTCTTCTTTTGCTTATTCTTTCCTGGTCTGTTTTTCACTTCTTTTGTTTACTTATATACCTATTCATTCATTTAACTAGTAACTACTGAGCCACTTACTATTAGTCAGATATTACCCTGAAGTTTCTTATATTAACAAGCATAATAATCTTGTGAAATAGGTACAATTATCCCTATATTTATAATAATGAAACTGAGACAGAGGTTAAAAGAGTTGCCCAAATTCACACAGCTATTACTAAAGAATCAGAAATCAAACCCAGTCAGTTTTCGTTTTTAATAGTTTCATCATTTAAAAAATCAAAGACATGTTTTATTTTACTAATATTTTTGGATAAAGATTAAACACTACCTAACATATGAAACACTTACAACAAGAAAAAACTCAAAAAAAGATTGGAAGTTTATTTTAAATAAAGGTATTCTGGTCTTCAAGACCTAATACATGAAACATTATTCATTTATACATGTTTGTCATTTTTAAGTCTAGTATTTCTCATGAGAGAATAGGGTTCTATGTTTTGTATGTACTTATATCAGTTACCAAAAAAGATTTTTCATAAAATAGTTGTTTTGAGTAGTAATATCTAAATATAAGTTTAATGAACTGGATTGTTCATGATTTGCCATTAAAGTTGATGAGTAAATGTTAACGCTGTAAATGTTAACGATTATCAGCTGAAACTGATAAAACAGCAGCCCTTACTTAAATGTATGAAAAATGCCTGAAAACTAAAAACAATGACTTAGAATATTGTCCCTTAACAAATATTGTGCCCTCACAAAACATACTTTTGTGCCCTCACAAAACATACTTTACCTCATTATATGTGTCTCATTACTTTGCCTCAAAACACAACTGTGTGTTTTGAAAAACAATTATGAAATTATTTTAATATGAGAAAGCGAAACTCAAAATAAGGAAGTCGTTACAGAAGAGAAAGCTCTTGTTATTAAAGAATATAATTGCTATTATAGAGTCTTAGAAAACTAGAAATACACACACAAAAAAACCTGTACTTGTAGAATGAAGAAAACCTAAAAGCCTAGATAAAATAAAAATTGGGACTCCCAAAAGAGAAAATCTAGTGCTGACAATATTTAAGATCTCTGCAAAAACATATTAATAATTATTTTCTATTTTAAGGCTGCTGTTTGCTTTTTACAACTCATCTATTTTTCTTGCACTGATAGAGATGATAATACACTGAACATGAGGCACTGAACTAGATGCCTGAAAATCAAATGTACTGAATGTTAACACCTTTTCAATGCTAAAATGGGCAAAACTGATTGATTTTGCAGTTATGAAGCCATTACTTGAAAGATATTAGAGTGTATATAATAACACTATTTCTAAGGCTTAGTGTATATTTAAGAAAAAAAAAAAAGATTTTTTTTCTTTTTTTCTCTTTGAGACAGTGTCTCACTCTGTTACCCAGGCAGGAGTGCAGTGGCGCAATCATGGCTCACTGTAGCCTTGCTCTCTCAGGCTCAAGCAATCAACCTGCCTCAGGCTCCAGAGTAGCTGGCACTACAGGCGTGAGCCACCATGCTCAGCTAATTTTTAAATTTTTTTTATAGACAGAGTCTATGTTGCCCAGGCCAGTCTCAAATTCCTGGGCTAAAGCAATCCTCCTGCCTCAGCCTCCAAAAGTACTGAGATTACAGGTGTAAGCCACTACACATAGTCAAGAAAAAATGTTTTACAAGAAATAAAGGAGATAATTACTTTTGATGCTTCAGAAAAACACCTCATCTTATTACTACTCTAAGGAATAGGTAGAATTTGAGATGACTTTTAGAAAGATTAGAATCATTATCATTTCCATTTGAAGTTAACGTTACTTGTATTTCTGATTTAGAATTTCGGCCATTTCACTATTTACCTTTGTGTTTGCAATTAAAAAAATACTTCTCTCTAATGTAGACAAAAGAGCCATTCACATTTTTAAATGAGTAACAGTTTAAAAATGTGTGAAACAGATGCGTTATTTTCTTCGATTCCGATCAAGATGAACAGATGTCTATTCACAGGAGCATATATCAACTCAAATTCTATGATCTATAAGAAAAGGGCTACTAAAAACCAGGGAGCTCTGTGAAAGGAAGAAACCCTGGAATAACACACAGAAGACCCAGCTTAAAGTCCCAGTTCGGTTACTTTGTCAGGTTATTTGTGTTACTGAGTCTTTCTAAACATTAGTTTTCTCTTATATAAAATAGTAATAATAAATGCATACCTCATTAGGTATTAAAATTATGAATGAGAAGCTACATATACTAAAAAGCTCAGTAAACTATAAAACAGCAAGGTATCATAATTACTCTGCATTAATTAAATATGACACATCATTCTAGACATTTTCAACGATGCTCCAAGCTATCCTCTCAGAATGAATAAAAAAAGATGATTTACCCATTTAAATAGTAATATCACTTCCCCACAATTAATTTTCTGACTAGATTACAAGTATATTAATAATTATAGAAAGTTTAAAATTTAATTTGAAATAATTAGGGGTTGAGAATAATTACTTTTTAGCAAAAGAGACAGGTGATAAAACTAGTATTTAAGAGAAATTTAATTATTCAGTATCAAATACTAAAGACCATAAAAATTCTCAAAATTAGTCAAACACATTTTTTCAGGTAGCAGATTAAGGCAATTCCTCAAAACTAAAATTCCACCATTTTAAAAAAAAATGAAAAAAATCAATTCTTTAAAAGACTTAACTTGTTAACTTCAAAGCAGTTTTTCCAAACCTGAACATTCATTTCAGGTACTTACAGCATGCCCAAGTACTGCATGTGCTATTTCATGGCCCAGAAGAAAAGAAAGTTGATGAACATCGGTTACACTATTTAAAAATCCAGTGAAAACAAACATTTGTCCATTCTGCACCACAAAGAAAATAATATAAGCAATTAGAACATAATAAAAAATAAGGACAATAAATTTAACAATTACAATGAGTTTGAGAACATTGACTTACTGGAAGCACAAAGGCATTAATAACTGGGGAATCAACCACATGAACAGTCCAATTGATCTCAGAGATCCCTGGAACATCTTTATTGGATTCAATTAGATGACAAAGCACTTCTTTAACAGCCAGGTATCGGGCATCTTTCTCAGTCAGCATATGATTTTTAAATTCTTCCATCCACTGAAAGATTAAAAATCACTTCTTATTTCAAAAGAGCACTACAAAATGTTTACTCTGCTTCACAGAAAGTTATATAGCTATTTATTGTCGAACATTGTAACTTTCAATTATATAAAAGTCTGCATATATTAAGCACTCAAATTTCTCAAATCTGAATTATTCATGCAAAGGCAATGTGGGTTCTCACAAAGGAATAAATTCTAATACTAAGATTTTTTATGGATTGAATACATTGACATCAAAATTTCACTCTTTTCGATTAACCTTTAGATGAATACTTAAGTATTCTTTCTACTTTCCTAAACATTTTAGAAAACACTGCGTAGGCCAGGCAAGATGGCTCACGCCTGTAATCCCAGCACTAAGTGAGGCCAAGGCGGGAGGGTCACCTGAGCTCAGGAGGTCAAGACCAGCCTGGGCAACATGGTGAAACCCTGTCTCTACCAAAAACACAAAAAATTAGCCAGGCGTGGTGGCATGCACCTGTGTTCCCAACTGCGTGGGAGGCTGAAGTGGGAGGATCGCTTGAGCCTGGGAGGCAGAGGTTGCAGTAAGCTGAGATGTCACCACTGCACTCCAACACTAACCTTGGGGACAGGGTAAGACTCCATATCAATAAAACAAAACAAAACAAAACAAAAACTGCGTAGAGAACTTAAGATTTCATCAAAGTAAAATATACAAGAAAATTACATTCACAATGCATTGAACAGAAAAACACTTTATACTTAAAAAGAAAGTTGAA
The DNA here is from genome assembly GCA_004027715.1 of Plecturocebus donacophilus. Classification (NCBI taxonomy): domain Eukaryota; kingdom Metazoa; phylum Chordata; class Mammalia; order Primates; family Pitheciidae; genus Plecturocebus; species Plecturocebus donacophilus. The sequence goes on along the minus strand of PVKP010015922.1, from coordinate 27,051 downwards.
CTTTTACCAAAATAGATATTTCATTAATTTTAAGGTGTTTTATTCACACAAACTGAAGGAAAATTACTGAAATCTCAGAACTAATGAGCATATCGCTCTCTCTACATGATGCTGATTAAGACTAGCCACCACAGAAAATATTCTTTCTGAAGTTCTATTAATGAGAGCTCTTTCAAGCATACTGAGAAAACTACAAATGTTCTGAAATATTACTTTAACTTTCATAAAATGTATACTTTCTTTCACTTAAGAATTAACAAGTGGCTGGGCACGGTGGCTTAAACTTGTAATCCCAGCACTCTGGGAGGCCGAGGCGGGCGGATCACGAGTTCAGGAGATCGAGACCATCCCGGCCAACATGGTAAAACCCTGTCTCTACTAAAAATACAAAAATTAGCCAGGCGTGGTGGCGCATGCCTACAGTCCCAGCTACTTGGATGACTGAGGCATATGTGCTTCAATTGAGAGGCAGAGGCTGCAGCGAGCCGAGATAGCACCACTGCACTCCAGCCTGGGTGACAAAGTGAGACTCTGTTTCAAAAAAAAAAAAAAAAAAAGAATCAACAAGTTAGTAACTTTTCTCCTTGAGATGCATTACAAAGACATTATTTTATATTATAGAACATGAACTTACAAGTAGTCTTTATCTTAAAGACTTTTAAAAAGCATAATTCACCAATGTGAACTGCCTAAAACAAAAACCCCCATTATCAACTCTTCTGAAGTAGATGAAACAAGAATATATGTAATTATAGCACTTTATAATATCCCTATCAGAACATGTATTTAAAGTTTCCTATCACACAAGTATTATAATTGTAACTAAAATAAGAAAAAATGACAAATGCATCTATGTCTATATGGAATTTTTAAAAATGTCTTAGGAATGTGAGTGGTAAAAGATGCACTAATACTAGGCCTGTCTCAATCTTTCCAGAACAATTTTCTTAAACCTGCCTCTGGCTAAATCTTAAGAAACATCTCAAGTCTCCATATATACTCTGAGATTGGTCTTACATTGATTAAGAGAAATTTTTATACTAAGAAAACATTATTTCTTTTTTCATAGCAGCTTTCCATTGACCAACTCAGAAGTTGATTTGGAATAAAAAGACTTAACCATGCTGGGTGTGGTGGCTCACGTCTGTAATCTCAGCATTTTGGGAGGCCAAGACAAGTGGATTACCTGAGGTCAGGAGTTCAAGACCAGCCTAGCCAACATGGTGAAACCCCATCTCTACTAAAATACAAAATAATTAGCCAGGAGTGGTGGTGTGCATCTGTAGTCCCAGCTACTCAGGAGGCTGAGGCCAGAGAATAACTTGAACCTGAGAGGCAGAGGTTGCAGTGAGCCAAGATCCTGCCACTGCAGTCCAGTCTGGTTTAAAAAAAGATTTAACCAAGCCAAAGCTGTCGAGTGAGGCTACTGGACACAAATTCAACAAATATTAATTGAGTAACAGGGCATATAACATGTATATGTGCTATGAACTGGAAAGAAAATGATGACCTCTGTCCCTAAGAAACTCACTAGGGTACAAAATGTTTAACTACCTGAGTTATTATACTTTCCAAAGAGGTAAGTCTTCTAAATTCCAACTTTAGTTTGGATTCAAAAAACATAATAAATTGCTAAAACCGATGTTTGGAAAAAACGGTCATATATTACTTGATTTTCAAGGTATAAAAATTCTGACGATAAATCTATTTATTCAATACATATATACTAAGCACTATACTTACACATGGTTTATTAAAATAAAACCATAAATAAAACAGGTAAGATCCCTGCCCCCATGAAGCTTAATCTAATAAGGGAAACAGACTATCATATACATAATTATGCAAATAATTATTACTCTCATGAGTGCTTTGAAGGAAAAGTATACTACGCAGAGAAAAAAAGGCTAGGAGACCTAACCCCAGTATAATCAAGCAATGGGCACAACTACAAATGAGCTGGTTCATAATTCAGTCGGTATGAAGGATACCTCCTAGGGACTGATCCAGTCACCCTGCCTAACCCAGTCTGGATAATCAAGGAAGGCCTTCCTGAGAAAGTGACATTTAAGGTGAGATGTGTTAAGCAGGAGTTAGCTGGGTGAATGCTAGGAAAAGCAATATAGGCAGCAGTAATACTAAGTGTGAAAGGTCTGAGGCCTTTTGGGAAAAAAAATGCCAATTTCATATCAAAGACTATAAAATTAAAAAGCAATGTATTTCATATTTAAGAAACTTTCCTACTTTGAGTGTTATATTAAGCAGTCTAATTAAAAACAATTCTTACTACTTACTGCTTCATATTCCAGTTCTGATAAAAGTCTGAACTGCTCTTTCCCCAATAAGAGCAGCTTGCTTCTTCCTGTGATTGGACTTACTTCCAGGTGAGTAAAATAAAACACCACAAAGAGCAATCCAAAACTACTCAAACCAAGGACTAGCTTCCATTTATTCTTCCTTATACTTTCTTTAAATAGTTCCTTCTTGTTAGGAGGAAGTGCCTGCCACCATTTCCTTATGCCCCTAAAGCAAAAAGAAAAATTCAAAGTTCTGATCATCATTCCAGCATATATCACTAAAGCTCAAATGCATACACTAGAATTTTATGTCCTCAAACACCTGAATTTGTGTGATATATTACGCTGAACACATGGCTTTTCCAATTAATAAGGTTCTTAGCTAAATGATGAAAAACAATTAACTATGTAAAGTTACAATTAAAAGTTCTAAGGCTTATCGAAATTTTCTTCTTCAGTTATTTTAAGGATAAACACTAAATCAGATGCTGGTTTATTATAACTACCACTGGTTAACATTTATTACTATTTAATACATGCAAAATACTCTACATATATATGTATCCATACATATATATGTGTATATATAGATAGATAGATAAGATTGTATCGGAGGTCTGATATATATCTATATCTATATATGTATGGATATATATATGTATGGATACATATATGTAGAGCATTTTGCATGTATTAAATAGTAATATATATGTCTATCTATATCTATAGATAGATATATACACATATATATGTGAGCTAGTTCCTTATATTATATATAGATATATATGTGTGTCTGTATATATATATATACACATGTCTGTGTACATATATATATCTATACACATATGTGTGTATATATACAGATATATATATATACTCTCTATGTATATATGTAGAGTATTTTGCATGTATTAGATGTATTTGCATGTATATATATGCTATTTTAATTTTCATATGTTACAGAAGAGAAAATTGTTAAGTAACTTGTCCATGACCACAGAGGTAATAGAAGGAAAACCAAGCAATGAAGGCAATGACATTCCAGAGTCTGACCACTTAACCACTTAATAGGGATAACTGCTTAAATAAATATGTATGAGGTTACAGTACAATAAATCTATACCTGTAACCACTATTTTTTTCCACTTCTCCTCAGACCTCCAACACAATCTGCCAGTGCTTCAAGGTACAAGGGAAACTACCTCAGCATTGATTTTGGAAATAAATAGTGCTCAGTAGCAGAAACTCCACTATCCTCTTTAGAACATGAAAAAGGAGAGATAATAATAAGATCATAGGTACTCATTATATAATAAAGTAGGAGATTTTACAGGTAACATCTGAGAAGGTCCAATTTCTACCAGGCAATAATACTCTCTACTGCTTAGCAGTGTTCAGATACATTTTGACAATAAGCAATGTTTTCAATACTGGGACTAAATTTTTCCTTGTGGGTTGATCTATAAAATCACAACAAAAATTTAACATACATACAACATTCTCTTGACAGAAATGTCCTTTACAAAATAACTTCTTGAAGTTATCTTTATTTTGTGAACTGACACACCCCAATGCCTTTACACAAAGTGTTTCAATCTGAAGGGACATAAACCAAAACTATCAAGTATACTTATTTCCTATTTAAAACCTTACATGACATTATCATTTATTTAAAATGCATGAAAGACATAATTTTCAGTGATTAACAACAGTAACAAAATCAAAAAGTTGAAAAATAAATAATTTTAAAAGATGAGAACATACTAGAAATAATCCCAAGAACCTGGGATGAGCGTATTACTTCAACCAAGAGCCAATACAGCTGTATCTCTTCCGGATGCCAACACCAAATCATGAAGAACACAATAAATTACAAATAAAAGTTTTTGGTTTTTGATCAAAAGCAAGCTGGTTTGGTTCATGTGGAAGTTAAGAAGGCTAGAAGGAACTTCACAGTCATCAAACACAAAAAAGCTTTCTGAGGAAACAGTGATTAGCTTTCTTCAATCTTCATGAAACAAATGAGAGAAAAAAGATTAAAGTACTATCAAGCTGTGAAAATATTATTATAAAGGACCACTAAGAAAAAACAAAGATGTGCTGGGAACAGGAAAAAAAAGAAGCATTAATGATTTAAGAGTTAACTAGGAGCCCACCCTTATATAAGTCAAGCTCCTCAGTTTTATGATTTACTGCCTCAAATTGCACAAATTTAAAAAAAATGTAAGTACTCTTCTTATATATGAGCTATAACCAACATTTCTGATCCATATATCCTAAGATCCTGTAATCATAAATATAAGATTTTCTAAATGTCTATACAATATATGAGTAACTTTCTGAAGAGATAAAATTTCTATACCATAATCTTGAAACAAGATAATTAAATCATACATAACAAAACTGAGTAAGACCTATTGTTTAGAAACTTTGTTTTGAGCTAAATGGGGGGAGAGAGGGGATCTAATGAGGTTTCTTTAAAAGTTCAGTTTTATAAATAAAAAAGTTTAGTTTCTAAAAGTTAATATAAGTTAACACAAAATATTAATGCAACAAGTTAACACAAAAGTTTGTTTTTCTAAAAAAAAGCATTTACCTGCCTACAATGATTGCAAGTAACTTCTGCACTGGTTTAAGAATCATCAACAAGAGAGGAACCGGAGCAGCTTGAAACCGTGGAGAGGTGTGGAAATTCCTAACAGCTCTTACAGGAGAAGGGCTTAGAGGATGCAATACTGACAGACTAGGAACTGCTGTAACTTTTTTTATTAATACCTGTCTTGAAAAAGAGTCCTTCCATACAGTACATTTGCTGGTATTCATCCAAATTTCCTTACTTTTGATATCTGAGAGGCATCCTGTTTTTTTGTTGTTAAAAGTCCTATAAAAATGAAAGTTTCCAGGCAGAAAAGTCCACCTATCACACTGATTTACTCCCAATCCCTGAGACTTATTTACTATATGGTTAACCTGTACTTGATGACAGCCCTGTGAGGTTGATGCTAACATGTTACATTTTCTCCAGTTAGCCAGTGAATTAAACCGGAAGAAAACATGGTTTCTAGCAGCAGACTGCAATCCACAGATGAAGCTCATACTTCTTACTTGATTACCTGAAACACAAAAAATAAACTAATAATATCTGCGGAAAATATTTACTTATCAAACTGGGAATATAACACTTATTAAATAGATGTGTCAGTTGTTCTTCTAACACATCTCTGGCTAAATTACCTTGGGTTTCAACTCATCACCCCTACAGCAATGCCTTCCACCAAGATAAACCAGAGTATACATAACATTACATTTACTATGCAATGTGCACTTTAGAAGCTTGAATTTTTTTCATTTCATTTTTAATTTTCAGTTAGGAAAGAGCCGTTTTTATTTTAATGGCAAATTATTTGAGCAATAAGAAATGGATTAGATAAAAACAACAGTAAAACTTTATCAGTTTGCAGTAACTGGGGGGAAGCATGAAACCAAATAGTAAAATCTAATTTACAAAATGCACTGGACATTAGGTGCTGAAGAATAGGGATCCCTGAGAGATGGGAAACAAAGACTATGACAACCAATTGCCCTATCTCATTGCCTGGAGAGTGCTTCCAGGTCACAGTGCAGACAGGGTAAATCTACGTGGAGCCCAGTGGTTCCCCTAAATCGAAAAGATAAAGCTGGGAGGTCAAGTAAACCAAGGCTGCTAGAGCTCACAGGACAGAGGACAAGAGAAGACGAGCTGCACTGAGAAAGAACTCCAGATTTCTGCAGAGAATTACCCTCTCATATTCCGCTGAGTCCTGTCTGGACATATGCGTAAGAAAATCCCCTGGAGCTGGGAAAGGACCAACTGAAAAGACTGGAGGGAACGATATACAGGGCTCACACAGGGCACAGTATAGTCCCTATCCACCACCCCCCCATCACAGTGGAAAACCTTATCATTCATGGGTAGAGTACTCAGAAGGGTTTTGCCTCAACATTAGAGAAAGATTAGTCCTAGGCCAAAAGCTGCTCTGGCCCCAATGAACAAACATTAAAAGCAACACCCAAAAAGTCAAATGCTTCCAAGCAGCAACTGCATCCCAGAAAACAAAACAAAACAACAACAACAAAAAATTCATGAACCAGTATTAGGACACAAAACTATTTAGCACTTAACAAGTTACAATTTACAATTACAAATCACCAAGCATGCAAGAAGCAAGATATGTGATCCATAATTAGAAGAAATATCAATCAGTGGAAACTGCCTCCTAAATAAACAAATAACAGCATTAGTAAACAAGAATGTTAGTTATTATAACTATATTCCACATTTAAGAAGCTAAAGGAAAATATGAGCATGTTATGTAGAGATATGTTATATATTTCTTTAAAACACCTCCACTAAGCTTTTAGACAAGAAAACTGTAAGATCTAAGATGGAAAACATACTGGATGAAACTAATAAGAGATTAACATTGTAGAAACGAAGATTTGTGACCTTGAAGACGTATCAATGGAAATCATCTAAAATGAAATGCAGAAAAAATACAGTGGAAAAAAAAGGCACAGAGCATCAATGAGGTATGTAATAACTTCAAGTAGCCTAATATTCATCTAACTGAAGTCCCCAAAAAGGCGGGGGGAGCGGAGGGATGTGTTGACAGAAAAAAAATACTTGAAATAATGGCCAAAAATGTTCCAAACTTGATGAAAACTACAAACCCACAAAGTTTAACAAACCCACAAAAGAAAAAAAAAACTGCAAAGCACACAATTTCTTAAAATCGATGAACAATAAAATCTTAAACTTGACATCTTAGATGAACTGTATAAATTCACTGGAAAACACAAAAAAGGCTGGTCACAGTGGCTCATATCTGTAATCCCAGCACTTTGGTAGGCTGAGGCAGATGGATCATGTGAGACCGGGAGTTCGAGACCAGCCTGACCAAGAAGATGAAACCCTGTCTCTACTAAAAATACAAAAATTAACCTGGTGTGGTGGTGCTCACCTATAATCCCAGCTACTCGGGACACTGACGCAGGAGAATCACTTGAACCTGGGAGGCAGAGGTTGCAGTGAGCCGAGATCGTGCCACTTTACTCCAGCCTGGGTAACGGAGCAAGATTGTGTCTCAAAAAAAAAAGAAGAAAAAAACATAAAAGTGTATCCTCTGATTCCACCTCTGTAATATAAACTGCAAAAAATACAAACTAATCCAGAGTGACAGAGAGATCATGACTGCTTGAGGAGTGGTAGGAAGAAAGGGGCAGTGGAAGGGATTACAAAGAGTGGCGCTTGCCTGTAATCCCAGCTACTCAGGAGGCTGAGACAGGAGAAGCGCTTGAACCCAGGAGGTGGAGACTGCAGTGAGCCAAAACTGTGCTGCTACACTCTGGCCTCGGCCACAGAATGAGAACTTGTCTCAAAATAAATAAACAAATAAATAAAAACAGATTGAATCTAAACATGAATTGACTTTTGTTTTAGGTAATTATTACTTATTTTCTTAGGTGATAATAATATTGTGATTATGTAGGTGAATATATATTGCTGGGATACGTGGTGAAGGATTTATGATAAAACTCTTCCAAATTGTACAGCAAATGTACACACACACACACACACACACACACAGGACAAGGACATAAAGTCAATACATAAAATATCAGCAATCACTGTATCTAAGTGATGGTTATGTACGTGTTCCTTAAATTTTTCCTCAATTTTTCCTGCATCAAAATCTTCATATAAAAGTTATGGAAAAAATATGTAAAACTCAACCTAACCTAATACGATATTATTTAGAAAGATGCTTCAAGACTTCCAGTTTTAATAAATAGTATTACCTATACATCAAACTATTTTAAATTACTCAAATTTATTTTTTATGTAATTTATACATTCAGCCCTTGAATTGTTAATGTATAATGTGAATAAAGGGCATACTAAGTTAAACACTAACTCTGAATTAACCCTTTCTGAAATACTACCAATTTTAAATTAGTAAAGTCTAGGGTGATATATAATAGTTTGACATTATAAACAAGCTACTTTGTTTTTACTTTTCTGAACGAACATGAAAAGTGGTAAAATAATTTATGCCCAGAAATCAATTCAAAATTCATACTGGAGTAGCTACTAGTAAGGTTTTCATTGGTTAGATGGCATGAGAGTTATGCAGCACAGAATATAATCCTGCCCTCACAGAGGTTATAATCTAGTTGAGGAGACAAAACTGAACCTAAGTAAAACTATTAGGGGATAATAAAATTCGGTTATTAAATACTACATACTATATGCATTTTTAAAGAGATATCCATGAGTAGCTGAAGAGTTCAGGAAGGCAGCAATTATTTTTCATGTCATTTATTGGCAGATGCAGAAAGACAAAAAACAAATTGAAAGAACTATTTTAAATGGGAAAGTGTATTAAGGCTTAAATGTAAAGTCTTCTAAAAGTCAAAATGCAAAAACAACACAAGCCCATTTTCTTTCCTTTCCCTCAAATCTGATGATTTACTGTAGTAGATAAGCTTCAGACACTTGACCAAGCACAACTCCTTTTTCAAACGTGCATCTTGCAGCCTCAGTTTAGGGGATGGGCCTAGATGACCACATTCATCCCCAGCAACCCCTACCATAACCTACAGAGCTAGGAGTTGGTATTTGACACTAAAAAGATTTTACATAAAACAGTATTCTGCACAGGAACATAAGGGCATGTGCAGGCTGGGTCTACAGCAGGTGCTATGCCCAAACAAAGCAATATGTAAGCAAGAACTACAAACAAAAAGCTTTAAAAAAAAAAAAAAAAAGCGGATCCACAGAAAAGACAATGGAACGTATGTGTAGACAGAAGGTGAGAGACCACAAAGCCAGAGAAAGCATGAGAGAATAAAACCTCCGACTTCCAAGAAACCATTGTATTTTCTACATTTAAGTTTCAAGAGCTTTTACTTTATCTCAAAAATAATTCTCTTTCTTCAGTGAGTTTCTGTATTCTGCAAATGATCTCTAAGACATTTACATGGTATAAAACAGTTACACATTTGTTTTTGTAAATCGATAGCATTTTAATATTATACATGTTGTTTACTAGAACTAGCGAAGGGATCCTGCTACACTTTGCAAAGCCAAATTTACAAATTTTCAACATTTAATCAGTTCCAGAAATACTGGATTATCTCTACAGCAACTTCAGCATCCAAAATATCTCAGCCCACATTAAATCAGTCATGTCAATTCCACCTCCTTATCTCATTCTAGCCCTTTCTGGGCTTGCGGTCTTATGTTGTTGCACTACACACCTTATCTCCCTGCCTTATTTCACCACCAACCCCTCTCACTCCAGTCTGACCCCAAACTAGACCTAACGCACTCTTTCTAAAATGCAAACCTACCCCCACAATTTACATACAGTCTTACTCTGATAAATACCATGTAACCATTTAAAAGATGACATGGGGCCGGGCACAATGGCTCATGCCTGTAATACCAGCATTTTAGGAGGCCGAAGCAGGCGGATCACTCGAAGCAGTCAGGGGTTTGAGGCCAGTGTGGCCACATGGTGAAACCCTGCCTCTACTAAAAATACACACACACGAAATTAGCCAGGCACAGTGGTACTTGCCTGAAATTCCAGCTACTCTGGAAGCTGAGGCAGGAGAATCGCTTGAACCTGGGAGGTGGAGGATGCAGTGAGCTGAGATCGTGCCACTGCACTCCAGCCTGGGCAGCACAGCAAGACTCCGTCTCAAAAAAATAATAATTAAAAAATTAAAATAAAAAAATCTAAAAAGATGCTGATCTATAAATCTTCAGGAGATTTAAAAGATAGCCATCTGTGGCAAAGGGATATGCAAATTTAAAAATAATAATAAATGCTACCTGAAAACTTCCATATAGCAGAGGTGGCAAACTCAAATGTCTAAAGAAGCACTGTCTAAAGAAGACCTTTCTGCAATGATGGAAATGTTCACATCTGCACTGTTCAATAAGGTAGCCCCTACATGCGGCTACTGAGCATTTGAAATGACTAATGCATCTGAGGAATAAAATTTTAACTAAGTTAAATGGCCATACGTGGCTAGTGTCTACTGTATTGCACAGCACAGGTTTGTAGAGTCCAGGCAGGTGAGTATCAGCAAAGCGATACTGATGTGAATGCAGATTCATGCCCATCTAAAGGAGGTACAAACGGTATGATAGAATTTGAACTTGCAGTGACCAAACGATTCAAAACTTTCAAGTAAAACCAGAATTTCAGATTTTTATCAATTTTTAAAAGTTGGCAATGAACTTAAACAATTTTAACAACCTTGACCAAACATTCAGATTTTGTGTTTTTGACATCTGAACTGTATTATCATTCATTTATTCTAAAAATATTTAATGAGTGCCCACTAAATGCTAGGCCTCATTATGGATGTTAGAGATACTGCAGAGAATAAAATAGATTTTAAAAACCCTCCACAATTTGCAAAAATAGTAATGACAAAATATGCTAGTATATATAAAAATAAATACACCAAACTATTCACAATTATTTTGAATGGGAGGGTGGTGGTTAAAAGGGATTATTAATATTTTCACCTTACATATTTCTGTGCATTTCAAACTTCCACAGGATGTATTATTACTTTTTAAGCCTCCACTCAGGTAACTTTTTCTTTTCTTGTTTTTTTCTTTTTTTTTTGAGACAGAGTTTCACTCTTGTTGCCCAGGCTGGAGTGTAATGGCGCTATCTTGGCTCACAGCAACCTCTGTCTCCGGGTTCAGGCGATTCTACTGCTTCAGCTTCCCGAGTAGCTAGGATTACAGGCATGCACCACCACGACCAGCTAATTTTGTATTTTTAGTAGAGATGGGGTTTCTCCATGCTGGTAAGGGTGGTCTTGAACCCCCAACCTCAGGTTATCCGCCCACCTCAGCCTCCCAAAGTGCTTGGATTCCAGGTGTGAGCCACCACACCCGCCTGCAACTACTTCTGTAATTTCCTTTTATTTTTTTCCTTTTCGAGACAGGGTCTCACTCTTGTCGCTCAGGCTGGAGTGCGGTGGTGCCTTCTTGGCTCACTGCAAATGCAACCTCGCCTCTTGGGTTCAAGCGATTCTTGTGCCTCAGCCTCCTGAGTAGCTGTGATTACAGGCATGCACCACCACGCCTGGCTAATTTTTGTATTTTTAGTTGAGACAGGGTTTCACCATGTTGCCTAGGCTGGTCTCGAACTCCTGGTCTCAAGTGATCTACTCGCCTCCGTCTCCAAAAGTGCTGGGATTACAGGCCTGAGCCACCACAACCGGCCAGTCCAGCTAATCTTTTAAAAATTTTCTGTAGACACAGTGTGTCACTATGTTGCCCAGGCTGGTTTTTAACACCTGGGCTCAACTGACAGCACTGCACTGCGAAGTGCTGGGATCACAGTCATGAGCCACCACGCCTGCACTTCCATTGGTTTTCCATGGCTTCCATAAACTCCTTCATATGGTAAACCAGGCCCTCCTACTACTCCTCCAACCACCTTCCCCAACTCTCCTGCACCCATTCCTAAATTCCAAACCCCCTGATTTCCTTAGAGCCCTCAGAAAAATGAAGCTCTCATCCCTCTGGCTATGCACATCTATTTACACTCCTTAGCTCTGCTCATGACAAGCAAACTCCTTCTCATTTCTCATGACTTGTGAGAAAATTTTTAAAAAGAATCCCACGGACACAGAAGGCATAAACAAAAGCCCCAACACCACTCGTATATAATTAAAATCATTATCATTTCTATCACTGACAACTAAGTGTCATTTTGACTAGAAAAAGTGCCTGATCGTTTGTAATCCCCTGTTTATCCTTAAAAAAGGGTAAAGAATGAGGGAAGAAATCTTTTCATGCATTTTCAAGAAACCAATCACTAGACGACAGAGCACACAAGGAAAAAAAAGTCAAGGCTGACACATTCTCTTCAGAGAGCTGTGGCAGGTCAACAAACATAGCTGGCAGACTTCTAGGATTACAAAATTAATGATGTGAGAAAATTAAACAATTTGGATTGTTAGCCTCTAAGAACATTTCAGATCTTTAATTCTTTAAGTACCATCTCAGAATGAGCAAGTGCAGCACTCACTGGCACTCACAGCTGAAGCCTGGAAGACAGTTTTAACAACTCTTGCTGAAAATGACTATTTCTTCTCGTTTCTATGGAAACAGCTGTCAGATTGGCAAAAATAGGACATGTACTTTAAAATAATCATTCAAGCAAAGTACACACATGATGGAGGGCTTTAAAAAAGAATTGGACGACAGCAGACTTGGTTCTTAAGCTTCCAAATGTCAGACTACACCCCTTCACCCTGGCTGAGAACGACAGAGATGAACCTAAATCCTTTTAGCGAGGGTGGCATGACCTTGATCAACGCCTGAATGCCAAATAAGGGATTTTTCATCTCCCTGGACTACAATTTCTTGTTGAGGATTGCAGGGCACAATAAAACTGTTGCTCCACACCCAGGCGACATTTAAAGAGTATACAGTGAGTTCTGTAAACGAGTTGACGAGGAAATTGTTAAAACTCCCCGGAACTGCTTAGACGGGGAACGTTCCGGTTTGCACAGCCGAGTTTAGGGAGGAAACGTGCTCAATTTCTCCTGGAGAGTTGCGGGGGCGGGGAAGAGGCGCATGCCCGACCCTGCGGGAGGCGGTCCCCTCTGGCGGGGGTGCCGGGTGCGGCGCCCGAAGCCTCACCGGTGAGAAACGCCGCTCTGAGAGCGGAGCCGCTGAGGAGGGCGGGCTGAGGGGGAGGGTAGGCGGCCCCTGAAAGTACTTCCACGGCGCCAGACACGCGCGGGCCCCGGCGGGCCCCTGGCCGGGCGAGGGGAGAACCGGGCTCTCCCAAGACAGATCCCCCACCCTCTCCTGCCCCGGGGCCCCGCGTGCCGCCCACCCCCGCCCCCTCCCGTACCCCCTCCCCACGCACCCCCGCAGGCGCCCTACGCTCCGCCCCCTCCCCGCTCCAGCACTCTGCCTCCTCCCCTCCACACGGTCCTACTCGGAAAAGCTGGGAAAAGGCGTCACCGTGAGGACTGACTCTACCAGAAGCGAAAGCGGTAACACCTACGACCCGACCTATGCGCAGGCGCGCACCCGCACTTCCTGCCCCCCGTGCCGGCCTGGGCGCCCTTCGCTCCGCCTACACCCGGCAGTCAATACAGCCGCCCAGTCTTCTCCCAGCGGCCCCGGTCCCCGCGCGGACTGTGGCGCTCTAGCGCCCCCGTGTGGCTGAAGGAGGGAACGTGGCCCTGGGCTGGGCTGCTTGCATGGGAACAACTTACCCCTGTTCGTGGTGAGTTGGGTCCTCTAAAGAATGATCCATGCAAGGCTCTGTCCGTTGTAAACTCTGCAGCAGTACTGGCCGAAAGGAGAGACACTCGAAAGGCTGCCAAAAGACGAAGGCTTCCTGGTTCTAAATCTGCATTCATAGAAATACTTTGGAATGTGGGAACGGTGCTTTCATATGATTTTTGGAGGGACTCATTTTCTAAAAGATGAAATATAATCTTGTGTCTGGAAGTTAGTTGAAAATAGCTGGCTACAAAATGATGTATACAGTATGTTTGATTCATTTCACCAAAACATATTTATTGAGCATCAACTACATTTTAAGTGTTGGGGATGTGGCAGTGGACAAGACAGACCTGACTTTCGTGAAATTTGTATCACAGCGAGGAAAGGCAGGCAATAAAAAAGTGTACAAATAAGCAAAAGATTGTATTGTGATGGATAAGCAGTGAGGTCTCATATTAGTTTATTATGTTTATACTCTGTGCACAAGGAAACATCTCAAAGGACATAAGCACTGAACAATTCTAGGTATCTCTTTGGGAAGATTTGTAATCTTTTATCTTATATGTATTTTATAATTTGCCTTGTATTTTGAAAGGGATAGCCTGGCAAACCCCTGACCACTGGAACCCTAAAAACACTGAAGTAGGAGGTCCTTCAATCTTCATAGGGTTTATCTCCCAACCTCTGGAGTGCAAGTGACTTATCAAAGTTTCCAGCATGCTAGCCACCTCTTGCTCATCCTGCCTGATCAGCCTGATGTCAATGTGTAATGTTGGGGTTCAGGGCATCCGGGGAGCCCTCAGTTCCCCTGAGAGGACGTTTCTTCAGGTTCTTGATGTGTCACTCCCCAAGAATGGGAGAGGAGACCACGGAGCAGTGCGCTCATAGAAGTAAACGCCGGACTCAAAAGTGTTTGTAGGAAGTGGTTTATTTAGGTAGAGAGAAAGAGGAAGGCACAGCTAACTCACACTGAGTGAGAGAAAGAAAAGCACCTCTCACACTGAGTGAGAAGGGTTCCCAGAAGGGGGAAAACCAGAGAAGGAAAGCTCCTCTCACACTGAGCGAGAGAGTCCAGAAAGATGGAATCCAGGAGAGGAAAGCAGCTTCCACACTGAGTGGAAGGGAATTGAGACAGAAAGACAGAGTTTAGGAGAGAAAAGACAGCTCCCACAAGAGAGTGTGGAAGGGGACTCCAGAGGCGAAATCCAGGAGAGAGAAAGACGGCTTCCCCCAGGGTGGAAGGGGATCCAAACACGGAGTCTGAAGCGGTGTGGGAGAAGGGGACGTTTAACCTGGGAGCAACCCCCACCATCTCTAAGACCTCTGGCCAATGAAAGCCAGAAAGGGTTGAAATGACTGATGGTGAATTTGAAATCACTCCAACACAGAGAATTTCAGCATCTTCATTTAAATGTTCTACTCCAACAAAAATCGGCCCAGTGCTTTCTTCAATGACATATTTAACTTCTCTTTATTTCTTGTGTCATTCCAGCCCTTCTTCCAACATACTATGAATAAATCTGCCATT
This sequence comes from Plecturocebus donacophilus, assembly GCA_004027715.1. Classification (NCBI taxonomy): domain Eukaryota; kingdom Metazoa; phylum Chordata; class Mammalia; order Primates; family Pitheciidae; genus Plecturocebus; species Plecturocebus donacophilus. The sequence continues at coordinate 11,903 of PVKP010015922.1, read as the reverse complement.
TTAAAGTAAATTTTTTGCTTAAAGAGAGTGATCACACCAAGTTCCAGTGTGTTATTTTTATAAATTGCCATTTAATTATTAGTATACGAGTATCCTGACTGGTCTCCCTGCCTCCAGCCTCGTTCCTCTTGTCTAAACAGCAGCCACCAGGACCCAGCTCTGGAAATTGGGTGTGGAATAATTCAATATGGCTCAGCGAGCTCCATGGAAGGGCCGTGGGGAAAGGTCTTGCCTTGGACATACCCTTCTCACTCCTTGGAGATCAGTTCTTCAAAGATACCAGGCGAGCACTTTTCTAAGCATCGGTGCCAACTATTAGTATTTCACTTTATTGCACAAATGAAATACTAATACCGTAGAAAAGCAAAAAAAAAAAAAAAATCACCCTTAGCCTCACTATCCCAAAATAACCACTGTTAACATTTTAACATGTAACCCACTTGAAAAGCAAGATTAAAATTACTTTAAATATTTAGAAGATTGATGAGATGAAAGCTTCCTCATTGTTGTTTTGATGTATATTCCTTTGATTCCTAACAAAGTAAATGCTTTTTCATGCTTATATAATGTTTGGATTTCTTCTTTAGTAAATTGTCTGTTCATGCCCTTAACCCATTTTTCTGTAATATATTCATTTGTATTTTATAGACTTATAAAATTTTTTTAGACATTTAAGAATTGTCTGTCATTTATGTAGCAAATATTTTCCCCACTTAAAATTTGTCTTTCAACTTTGTTGATTCAGGTGAAAAATATACTTAATTGCTAAAATTTTGATACAGTCAAAAATATCCATCTGCCTCTGAGATCCTATCTACTGTCTGTCTCAAACTTAAGATTAAATATTTATCAATATTTTCTTCTAGAACTTTAATGACTTTGTTCTTTCTTAAATCTTTTAAAATCTTTAATCTACTAGGAATTTATTTCAGCATAAAATAGGAGGAAGAAAATAACCTAGGCCGGCACGGTGGCTCACACATGTAATCCCAGCACTTTGGGAGGCCGAAGCAGGCAGATCACTGAGGCTGGGAGTTCAAGACCACCATGACCAACATAGAGAAAACGTCTCTACTAAAAATACAAAAAATTAGCCAGGCTGAGGTAGAAGAATCTCTTGAACCTGGGAGGCGGAGATTACAGTGAGCTGAGATTGCACCATTACACTCCAGCCCAGGCAACAAGAGTGAAACTCTGTCTCAAAAAAAATAAAAATAAAAATAACCTAAAGTATTTTCTGAATGATTAGGCCAGTGGAGTTTTTACAAAGGATATATGCATGTGACCTCCCCATGGTTAGAACTACCAAAGTAACTGTCTCAACAATTAATTTAACCTCTCCTGACTGACTTATAGCATCACTGTTTACAATATGCTAAATTCCTGTAAATATCTACACATGTTTCTGCAGTTTCACTTTTTTCTCTTGGTCTGACTGTTCTGGAGCTAGTGCATGATTCTTTTTATTTATTGTAACTTTGTAATATACGTTTTGTTTTCCAGTATTGTCTGGCTCTTATACACTTGACCTTCAAGATGAACTTTTGAACAATATTTTTCAACTCCCTTCCAAAAAAAAATTGGGATTTTGATTCTGTTACTGTTGATTTTATCTTGGATTAATTTGGGTGAGATGTATATCTTTGCAAGGTTGACTATCCATCAAGGAAAATGTGCATCTCCATTTATCCAGGTCTTCTTTTATGTCTCTACGTAAAGTCTTACATTTTTCTTATATGGGTCAAAGCAGTATATTTTTTAAAGGAACTATAAACTTTACTTCTTAGGATTACAGAATCTCAGAGCTGGAAAGGACTTAAAAATCACCTCACAACTCCCACCCCGTCTGCTGCTAAGTCCCCATCTTAACCAAAGATATGCAGCATATTTTGCATGATTTTTTTTAACATAATGGTATCACACTATGAATATTTTCTGTAACTTCCAGGTTATCACTTGCACAACATGCCTTGGAGAAATGTCTTTATCAATACTTATAGATCAATTTAATCCATTTTAATCACTGCATGATGTCCTCTGGAAAAGATTTCATGTCGTTTACTTTATTACAGTTGATGGACATTTAAACCATTCCTATCGTTTTGCTCTCACTAACAACTCAGTTCACAACCTTGAGCTCTAACTAAAGAGCACACACCACTGGGGCACAGTTCCCCTCCTCATATATCACTACCAAGTGGTACAATGCCTGTTCAAAGAAAGGCATTCCTTTACCTTTCCATGGAGTCTCAATTCTATTCAACAAACATCTATTGTGCATAAGTACCGGGCTTTTTGTTTCTAATCACTAAGGGTTATTTTTTAGAGAAGTTTTAGGATCACAGCAAAATTGAGCAGAAAGTGAGAGGGTTTCCATCTACTCCTTGTCCCCACATGGACACAGCCTCCCCCACCACCGGGAGTGGTACATTTGTTAAAATTAACATGCTGTAATCACCCCAAATCCATAATTTATATTACAGGAATTTTAACACACTAATTTTGATATAATAAACAAATCCATGAGTTCAATAATACTATGGAGGCTACACTGTGTGCCAGAAACTCTACAGAACCTGGTGCTCCAGGGAATATAGGCAATCCCCTACTCCTCTTCTCAACCTAAACAGTTTCCAAAATTAAACATGGGCCATCACATCATGGTATCTACTTATTTATAAGCACAAGTAACTCTCTTCATCTATTAGATCACTAGATCAGGCAGCAGATTTCCAAATAATTTGGATAACCTCTGGAATTTGAGGTGTCCATGCTTAAATTTCCATGTTCTTGTACATGCTATTCTTTCTGTATGTCTCCCAAGGAGAACTCCCTATTAGACAGCAACTCACACAGAAAGAGTAGCATGTGCAAGACAAGGATATGAATGTGACAAGCACAAGGATTCAAATATAAGTACTGCATTTGGGAGGGGATCCTAGGAAGCACCCATTGGTGAGCAGAGAAGTAAGACAGGCAAGGAAAGAAAGCTGATAAAGAATACCTTAACAAACTAGTTACCAAAGGGGGCCAACGGAGAGTCGTCCCTCTGAGGAATGCTAGGAGAATGTGTAAAACAGGCCACAGAGTTTTACCAAGTGAGGATGGGGAAGCTGGGCTATTTAGGCATCATTCCTGCCAGTAGCATTGGTTGAGGGGTGTCCAAGGAATGATTCATTCTATGACACTTCCAGCCTCCTGCATGAGCACGTAGAGCGGCCTCCTACAGGATAGAGAAAGACCCAAGCAAGGAGCTTCAGGTTCTGGCAGTTGCAAGTTGAACCAGTATGTGCAGAAATATGGGCCAGACACCACTATAAAGGATAATGTGAGTAGACACCAGTGGCATCTGCTACAGATGCCTTTTTCTATCACCACCTGGCTAATTCACTCTTCAAAACACAGGGCAAAATCACCCACTCTGGCAAGTCTTGCATGTATCTGCACCAGGCCTGGGGAGCTACCCTACTTCTGCATACCTGGGGCACTTTGTGCTTATGTCACTCCTCCTAAAAGACTGTAAGTGGTTGCACTGATTCCAGGTTGGCCTGACTCCACATCCCAAGCTGAAACCATGAAACCAATATAAGTGAGCCCCTTAGCTCGTAGATGCATCACTCTAATCTCTGCCTCCATCTTCACATTGCCCTATTCTCTGGGTGTCTTAGTGTCTCTCCTCTTATAAGGACAGTAGTCATTGGATGTAGGCCCACATCTGCAAAGACTCTATTTCCAAATAAGATCACCTTTTCTTTTTTTTTCTTTTTTTTTTTTGAGACAAAGTCTCACTCTGTCACTCAGGCTGGAATGCAGTGGCACGATCTTGGCTCATTGCAGCCTCCACCTCCCTGGTTCAAGCAATTCTCCTGCCTCTGCCTCCCAACAAATAAGATCACTATTCTGTAGTTCCAGATAGATGTAAGTTTTGGGACACTCTCCAAACCACCACATGGACAAAACAGACCAATTAGACTAATATATTTTATCATTGAAGGAGATAAAAATTCTGCTGTGTGGCTCTTAAATTAGGAGAATATGAGACTAGGACTACGGATATGCATTTTGACCATGATGAGGAAAATGTTGGCCTAGAAAATAAAATGAAGTCAAGAGCAGATGAAGATATTAAGAAACAGACAATCAGAATAAGCTTATATCTATAAAGAAAACTGAACCAATACTTAATAACCTTCCATAACAGAAAACCCCAGGCCCAGGTGGATTTAATGGTGAATTCTACCAAACATTTAAGGAAGAAATTATACTAATTCTTTACAATCTGTTTCAGAAGATAAAAACAAAGGGAATACTTCCTAACTCATTCTGTAAGCCCAGCATTACCCTAATACCAAAACCAGACAAAGACATTGTAAGAAAATAAAACTATCAGCAAATATCTTTCATGAACATAAATGCAAAATTCCTCAGTATAATGCCACCATATTGAATACAACAATTATAAAAGGGATCATATAGCACAACCAAGTGGGAATTATTCTAGATATTCATAGGTCAGCACTTAAAAATCAATTAATGTAATTGATTACATCAGCAAGCTAAAGAAGGAAAGTCACATGATCATATTAATACATGCAGAACAAGCATTTGACAAAATCCTGTATCTATTTATAAAAAACAAACAAAAAAACAAAAAAACACTCAGTAAACTAGGAACAGAGGAAAACTTCCTAAACTTGATAAAGAATCTCTACCAAAAGCCTATAGCTAACATCATACTTAATGGTGAAATACTAGACACTTTCCCGCTAAAATCAGGAACAAGACAAGGATGTCCCCTCTCACCACTGCTTTTCAACATTGTACTAGAAATCAAAATTAATGCAATACAATGAGAACAAGAAGTGAAAGGTATATAGATTGGGAAGGAAGAAATAAAATTGTCTTTGTTGTGGATGACATGTTCATCTGAAGACAGAATCCAAAAGAATTAACCAAAAAAAGAAAAAAAAAAAACCTCCTGAAACGTCAATTAAAGCAAGGTTGCAGGGTACAAGATTAATATGCAAGTCAACTACTTTCCTACCTGCCAGCAATAAACAAGGGAAATTTGGAATTAAAAACACAATGCCATTTACATTAGCACCACTCAAAATGAAATACTTAGGTATATATTTTTCTTTTTAAGTACAAGATCTATATGAAAAAAAGTACACAATTTTAATGAAAGAAATCAAAGAAGAACTAAATAAGAGATATTCCATATTCATGGATGGGAAGAATTAATATTGTCCATCAGTTCTTCCCAACTTGACCTATAGGTTCAATGTAATTTCAGTGAAACCCTCATCAAGTTATTTTGTGGATATTCACAAACTGTAAAGGCAGAAGAGCTGTAAAGGCAGACAATATTAAAAGTGAACAAAATTAGAGAACTGACACTACTGGACTTCCAGACTTACTATGAAACTACAGCAATCAAGACAGTGGTGTATTGGCAAAAGAATAGACAAATAGACCAAAGGAACAGAAGGGAGAGTCAGAATTAGACCCACAAAAATATAGTCAACTGATCTTTGACAAAGAAGCAAAGGCAATACAATGGAGAAAACATAAGTCTTTTCAAAAACTGGTGCTGGAACAATTAGATATCCACAAACCAAAAAAACACAAAAAACAAAAAAAGAATCTAGACGCAGACATTACACTCTTCACAAAAATTAACTAAAAATGGATTATAGATGTAAATGTAAATGCAAAACTATAAAACTCCATTGTAAAATGCCAAAGTATAAAAATAGATTTTCTCAGCCAGGTGCAGTGGCTCACGCCTGTAATCCCAGCACTTTGGGAGGCCAAGGTGGGCGGATCACGAGGTTAGGAAGATGGAGACTGTCCTGGCTAACACAGTGAACCCTGTCTCTACTAAAAATAGAAAAAAAATTAGCCGAGTATGGTGGCATGTACCTGTAGTCCCAGCTATTCAGGAAGCTGAGGCAGGAGAATCACTTGAACCTGGGAGGCGGAGGTTGCGGTGAGACGAGATCATGCCACTGCACTCCAGCCTGGGCAACAGAGAGAGGCTCCATCTCAAAAAAAAAAAAAAAAAAAAAAAAGATTTTCTCACTGTGCTGCTCCAGCCTAGAAGAAAATCTAGATGACCTTGCATTTGGCAATGACTTTTTAAGTGCAACATCAAAGGCATGATCCATGTAAAAAACAATTAATAAGATGGACTTTATTGAAATTAAAAATTTCTGCCCTGAAAAAGATACTATCAGTAGAGTTAAAAGAAAAGTGACAGACTGGGAAAGTATTTGCAAGAGACACATCTGTTTCTAAAATGTTATCAAAATAGACAAAGAACTCTTAAAACTCAACAATATAAACACAAAAAATCTGATTAAAAATAGGTCAAAGGCCTTAACAGATATCTTACCAAAGACGAAATACAGATGATAAACAAGCACATAAAAAGATGTCCTACATCATATGTCATCAGGAAATGCAAATCCAAACAACAATGAGATACCACTACACACCTATTAGAATGGCCAAAATGCAGGACATTGATAACATCAAATGCTGGTGAGGCTGTGAAGCAACTGGAATTCTCATTCATTGCTGGTAGCAATGTAAAAATGGTATAGCCACTTTGAAAGAACAGCTTCTTACCAAACTAAACATACTACTTTTATCAATGATCCAACAATTGCACTCCCTGATAATTATCCAAAGAAGTTGAAAACATGCCCACACAAAAACCTGCACACAGATGTTTATTGCAGCTTTATTCACAATTGCCAAAACTTGGAAGCAATAAAGATGTCCTTCAGTAGGTGAGTAGATAAAAAAGCTGCAGTACATCAAGACAATGGAATATTATGCAGCAATGAAAAGAATTAAGCTATTAAGCCATGAAAGACATGAGAGGTTGGTGTGGTGGCACATGCCGTAGTCCCAGCTGCTTGAGAGGCTGAGGTGAGAGGATGGCTTGAGCCCAACATAATGAGATCTCATCACTAAATAAAATAATAAATAAATACATAATGTTTTAAAAGAAAAGGGCATGGGAGAAACATAAATGCATATTACTAAATTAAAGAAGCCAATCTGAAAAGGTGACATACTGTATAATTCCAACTGCATGACATTCCAGAAAAGGCAAAATTATAGAGACAACAAAAAGATCAATCGTTGGCACAGTTAGGGAAATGTGAGGGATGAAGAGGCAGAGCCCAGAGGAATTATTTTAGGGCTGGAAAACCACTCTATGTGATACTGCAATGGTAGATACATGACATACATTTGTCCAAACCCATTAAATGTACACCACTAAGATTGAGCCCTAATGTAAATGATGTACTCCAAATGACAATAATGTGTCATTTTAGGTTTATCAATTGTGAGAAATCTACCACTCTGGTGAAGGCTGTTGATAAGGGGGAGGCTGTGTGTGGAGGGGCAGGGGATATATGGGGAATCTCTGTACCTTTTGCTAAATTTTGCTGTGAACCTAAAACTGCTCTAAAAAATAGTTTATTGTGATAGTTAATTTTATGGTTAATATGATGGTTAATTTGACTGGGCTAAGGGATACCCAGATAGCAGGTAAAATATTATTTTTAGGTGTGCCTCTGGATGTTTCTGGAAGAGATTAGCATTTGAATTGGTAGACAGTAAAGAAATAACCCTCACCAATGTGGGTGGGCCTCATTCAGTCTGAGGGACCCAATAAAACAAGAAAATGGAAGAAAGATGAATTCATTCTCCCTGTTTCAGCTATGACAGCCATCTTCTCCTGCCCTCTGTCACTGGAACTCTTGGTTCTTGGGCCTTCAGACTTGGACTAGGATTTACACCCCTGGCTCTTCTGGTTCTCAGGCTTTCAGGCTTGAACTAAAACTCACCATTGGCTTTCCTGGGCCTCCAACTTAGAGAGGGCAGATGGAGGACTTCTCAGCCTTCATAATCACATGAGCCAATGCCTCAGAACAAATTACTCACTCACTCACTCACTATCCTATTGGTTCTGTTTTTCTGAAGAATCCTAATTAATACATCTGTTTAAAAAACATAAAGATATTAAGAAAGAGGGTCCTGACAACATAATTTGAACCCGTGGATCCAGCCATGACTAAAGTTAATGCCTTCTCTTCACTTTCCAGTAAGACAAATTAACATATTTTCTCTTTGCTTAAACTTGTTTGAGTTGAATTGCTAGCACTCATTGCTAAATAGTACTTGCTAATACAGTCAGTTACTGCACATCTCGTTCCCACTTCCATCCATTTTTCTTTCCTCTTCTTACATATGACAAGTTCCTGTTTATCCTCAGGTATCAGCTAAAGCAGAACTTCCTTGAGCACATCTTCCCTAAATTGATCCCTACTTCCACTCCAGCTTATAACAGTTCTCCTTGCTGGATATTCTCATAAGGCCCTGTATTTCCTCATAACACTCACCTCACACTATTGTAATTACTTGTTCCAATTATTCCCCTGTTCCACCACCACTACCACACTGAGCTGTAAGATCTTCAACGGCAGAAAAAAATCCTGTTCATTGATATATTCCCATTTCTATTGTGATGTAATGAAGTGAGTTGCCAATGTCTGTTCATTCATAAATTTAAATCTTCATTTGGTTTTCAAAATTGTAGTAAAGTAAATTATGAGCAAGTATGTTTCTGAATGGCTACTAGACAATTGTAATATGTTCTGATTAATTTTTAGCATAAAAGCTAGTAATTGCTTTTACTTACAGAGCTCTAAATAAAACTAATAATTTTTTTTAAAACTCCCCAGGCTGATCAAAGGGAATTATTCGAAGAAGATAATTATACACATGGAGGATGAAGATTATTGCTTTAATAGTATTTAGCAGTCTGATTAGACTAAAGAAAGAGAGAACCCAGTCTATTAGTTCTTTGAGCATTTTCTGAAGATCTAGATTGAAGTCTAAAGAGATTCCTTTTCTTTAATTTCCATATAAACAACACTACCCATATAGCACACTTGCTTAGCCAACTTAAACTGAAAATTTAGGGGAAAAGACAAAAAGGTGTTTATATTACAGTTCCATATACATCATTCATTCATTCATTCAGCAGACATAACCTTTAAATAAATGAAACATTCGAATTCCTTTTTATTAGTCAAGTCACGAATTAGGGGTCTGATGGATACAGGAGTTAAGAAGAAATCACTTAGTCAGACAGCAAGGGCATGGCTTTTCTTTTTAAAGAAAAGCAACCCCAGATCATTTTCTAACCAAAAGCAGCCTGCTGGGAACTTGCATGGGTGAATGCCGGCAGGACCTAAGAACTAGACATTTTGAAGATTGCGGCTCCATCTTCCCTTCTCTGCCAGCCACGTGTACTGTAAAGGACCAGACAAGATGGTGCAGGTCAACTAGAAAGCTACTTTGCATAAGAAGATTAGGGTGGGGCGACCAGCCTTCCTCGTGCACTATGTAACCGTTATACCTGATCAAACCAATCTATGAGACCTAGGTAAATTAGACACTGCCTCCTCAAACTGGACTATAAAACTTGGGGGATTCACCACCAACCAGTCCTTTTCTCTTTGAGACCCCTTCCTCCATAGAGGAAGCTGTTTCTCTTTCTCTTCTTTTCTACCTATTAAACCTTTGCTCCTAAATGCCTCTTGTGGGTCCATGTCCTAAATTTTCCTGGCATGCAGCAAGGAACCCCAGGGGTGTATACCCCAGATAATGTAGCCACTTCATGATCTCGGTTGAAGAGTATCCTCCCTAATTCATGTTCACCTAGAATTTGTGTATGTGATCTTATTGGAATAGGGCCTTTGCAGATATAATCAAGTTAGGATCAGTTCATACTAGATTGGGGTGGGCCCTCATTTGGCAACTAGTGTCCTTATGAGAAGCTGAAGATTTGGACATAGAGATGCTCGCAGAGGGAAGACAGCCATGTGAAGAAAACAGAGTTTGGAGTTACACTGCCACAGGCCAGAGACTGCCCCAAACCCCCAGAAGCTAGAGAATACAAAGAGGGATTCTTCCCTAGAGCCTTGATTTCAAACTTCTAGCCTCCAGGACTGGAAGAAATTAATTTCTGTTATTTTAAGCCACTGAGTTTGTAGTAGTTTGCTATGGAAGCCCCAGAATATTAATTCATGGTCCAATCTTCTGCCAAGTGATCCTTCCTTTCCCCCCACCACCCAGCCTCCATCCAATCTCAAAACCTTTCCTCCCGTGTCTTTTTTGTTGTTTCCTTTTAAAGGCGTTGGGTTTTGCCATGTCGCCTAGACTGGAATGTAGTGTCCATTCAAAGGCGTGATCCCTCTACTGATCAGCACGATAGTTTTGATTTGCACCATTTCTGACCTGGGCCGGTTCATCCCTCCTTTTAGGCAACCTAGTAGTCCCCCACTCCCAGGAGGTCCCCATACTGATGGCAAACTTGGTCCGGTTATCCAATCAACACAGTGCACAGCAGCCCAGAACTCCTGGGCTCAAGCAACTCTCCTACCTCAGCCTCCCCAGGAACTGGGCTCCAGCCACCAATCCCAAGTCTATGCAAAGCAGTTAGGGATCTTTAGCTCCTCACCCAAGCAAAAGGCCTCCCTTTGCATAAAGGAAGGCTCAGGCTCTGCCTCACTGAACAGGAGGTGACTAGAAAGAGCAGGTTTTCCTTTCCTCCACCCTAGCAGGCTCTTCACAGGGAGAAGAGTGCAATAAGACTGAGTGCAGTAGAACAATTGATTTCTCCACTGATTAAAATTATACCATTCCCTTGAAGTTTAAACAAAGACAGACAAAAAATAAAAGAGAAAATGAAAGCAGTTACAATCAATTTGGATTTAAAACAACAAATTTTGCATTTAAAATAACAGGTTTGTTCCCATTTTTAAAAAATGGAGTCATGTAATTTTGTGACTTTTCCCCCTTCACTTAACAGTATATTGTGAGCATTTTCCCTTATTAGAAAGTCCTCAAGGATTATACCATAACGTATCCAGATCCACAATCCCTTATCCACTGCTGAGGACAAGGGAAGCTCCTTTTCACCCGCTAAATGTTCCCTGAAAAAGCAGCTTACAAAGGCTGACTAATTGGACAAAAGGCATACAAATGTATTTAACATATATGCATGAGAGTTTTCAGAATGAAGACCCCAACCCCTAGTCGGGTGCAGAAGTTTGTGTACCATCTTGAGGTTACAGAAAGAATGGGGGGCTTAGATCCTGGCAAAACAGGTATGGGAGGTGAAGTCAACGGACTTGAAGAGCATACAATGGTCTGTTGGGCCCAGAGTGAAGGATGATCTGTGACAAAAGTCTGTCCAGGTTTGTTGACAGACTTTAGTCTTCCTTCCTGTGATATGGGTTCAGTTCATGAAACCTCAAGGAAAGCACTGAAGGTAATTGTTTTCTTCTTTGGTAAGTCTGGACTTTAGGCAGATAAAGAAGCTTCTGAGAGCAATTTTATCACTTGCTTTGGTAGAGATAGAGGTTGGGGGCAGAGATGGAGAGAGAAGTCAGAAAGACCTCGAGGCTCCTTTGTCAGCTTAGCATGTACAAAGCACTCAATTTTGGGATATTGATTTCTGAGCCCCAACACCACAAATCCAAAAAACTGAAAATCCAAGAGCTGTTTTAAAAGTTTTGCAGCAAAATTGACCTGAAGTGACCTAAGCCTATTTATGGTCTATTTATACCACTTAGTGTGACGGTTAATGTTTTGTGACAGAAATCTTAAATGTGAGATCCAAGATGGCCGATCACTAGCAGCTCAGGATTGCAGCTCCCAGTAAAAGCGCAGAGAGCCAGTGGACGCCACACTTACCGATAAATTTTTGCTGCCCACGGACCAGGACATTCCCAGTGGAGGAGCCCCACGGGTCGCCAGCGTGACCCTTTCGGCTGGCGCGGCTTTTTTGCCAGCGTCTCGGCTCGGCGGCT
>PVKP010015921.1:21546-49447 GCA_004027715.1 Plecturocebus donacophilus | reverse complement strand
CCACCACGCATGGCAACTTTTTGTATTTTTAGTAGAAACCCAGTTTTGCCCTATTGGCCAGGCTGGTCTCAAACTCCTGACCTCAAGTGATCCATCCGCCTCAGCCTCCCAAAGTGCTGGGATTACAGCCATGAACCACCGTGCCTGGCCAGTTTCTGGCTATCTTTCTGTTGTTGATTTTTAATTTAATTCTGTGTGGTCAAAGAACATACACTGTATGATTTCAGTTCTGTTAAAGGTATTGAGACTTGTTTTATGGCCCAGCAGATGGTCTACTTTTCGTGACTGTTCTACAAGCCCTTCAAAATATAACTAGAATACCTGACGTGGGGTGTAAGATGCAAGAAGGGTCAGTTAAACTGAGTTTATTGATAAGGTTGTTCAAGTCTTCTGTGCCTTTACTGGTTTTCTCTCTACTTGTTTTATCAATTACTCTGAGAGGAGTGTTGAAATCCCCAACTATAATTGTGGATTTCAGTAGTTCTTTCAGTTACCAGTTTTTACTTCTTAGATTTTGAAGCCCTGTTACTAAATGGATACACATTTGAATTTTTTTTCTTTTTTTATGCGGGGAGATAGGATCTCACTCTGTTGTCCAGGCTGAAGTGCAGTGGCTTGATCATGGCTTACTGCAACCTCAACTTCCTGGGCTCAAGCAATCCTGTCACCTTAGCCTTCTGAGTAGCTGTGACCATAGGTGTGCACCACCATACCCAGTTAATTTTTTACTTTTTGTAGAGACAGGGTTTCACCATGTTGCCCACGCTGGCCTCAAACTCTTGGGCTCTAGCGATCTTCCCACTTCAGCCTCTCAGAGTGCTGGGATTACAGGCAAGTGCCACCTGCCTGGCCCACATTTGGAATTTTAAAAATTGTAATGTTTCCAACACAAAGAAAGGACAGGTGTCAACATATCAATTAAAAGTAAGTTTATTCTATAATCCCATCACTTTGGGATGCTGAGGATTGTTTGAGGCCAGATGTTCAAGGCTAGCCTGGGCAACAGAGTGAGACTCTGTCTCCACAAATTTTTTTTAAAAAGTTATCCCAGCATGGTGGCATGTACCTGTAGCCTGAGCCACTTGGGATGCAGGCGAGTCCCTTGAGCCCAGGAGTTGGAGATTGCAGTGAGTTGTAATTGCACCTGCACTCCAGCTTGGCTGACACAGCGAGACCTTGTTTGTAAAATAAGTAAATACATAAACACACAGACACACACACACACACACTCTTCCAAATAGCTGGAAGAGAAGAATTGTAATGTTTCCAACACAAAGAAATGGCAGGTATCAAAATATCAATAAAAATATATTTCAAAATAGAAATGTCGTTATCTTCTTGATGAAATGACTCTTTCATCATTATGTTTGTTTGTTTTTTTGTTTTTGAGACAGTCTTGCTCTGTCACCCAGGCTGGAATGCAGTGGTGCAATCTCGGCTCACTGCAACCACTGCCTCATGGGTACAGGCAGTTCTCCCTCAGCCTCCCAAGTAGCTGGGATTACAGGCGCACGCCACTATACCCAGCTAATTTTTTTTCTTGTATTTTTAGTAGAGACGGAGTTTCACCATATTGGCCAGGCTGGTCTCAAACTCCTGACCTTAAATGATCCGCCTGCCTCTGCCTCCGAAAGTGCTGGGATTACAGGCCTGAGCCGCTACGAATGGCCCCCTGCAGCTTTGAAGTCCTGGGCTGCAGTGGCCAGCAAGAGCACTGTATGGACTGGACAATTAAAGGAAACAAAGGATGATCAGGAGACTGTAGCAATAGCCCAGATAAAAAGTAAAGATCTGGGCCAGGCACAGTGGCTCATGCCTGTAATCCCAGAACTTTGGGAGGCCGAGGCGGGTGGATCATGAGGTCAAGAGATCAAGATCATCCTGGCTAACAGGGTGAAACCCCATCTGTACTAAAAATACAAAAATTAGCCAGGCATGGTGGCACATGTCTGTAGTACCAGCTACTTGGGAGACTGAGGCAGGAGAATTGTGTGAACCCAGGAGGCAGAGATTGCAGTCAGCCGAGATCGTGCCACTGCTCTCCAGCCTGGTGACAGAATGAGACTCTGTCTCAAAAAAAAAAAAAAAAAAAAAAAAGCTGGGTGTGGTGACTCAAATGCCTGTAATCACAGCAATTTGTAGGCCGAGGCAGGTCAGGGGTTTCAGACCAGCCTGGCCAACACAGTGAAACCCAGTCTCTACTAAAAATACAAAAAATTAGACGAGAGTGGTGGTGGGTGCCTATAATCCCAGCTACTTGGGAGGCTGAGGCAGAAGAACCATGTGAACCAGGGAGGCAGAGGTTACAGTGAGCCGAGATCATGCCACTGCACTCCTGCGCTCCAGCCTGGCAACAGTGCAAGACTCTGTCTCGAAAAAAAAAAAAAAAAGAAGTAAGGATCCTCCCTTCTTACTGTTTCATACCTGAAACAGTTTTCAGACCAGGAAGGAAGGCTGAGTCCCCAAGAGAAGGACCTTGCAACTGGCAGCAAAAGTACACAGTAATGATTTCCCTCACTTCCCCCAGAGAAACCTACAACATTCATTGGGTAATTGTACCATAGAAAGGGTGGAATACACACACATTTCCAGGACACAGTGTTGAAGCTCACATTGACCCTGAGATCCAAGGTCATCATCTGTCCCTCTCAGAGTGGTGAAATGGTGGCGGCCAGGTTGAAAGGAATCCTGGCCCTGTCTGGCTTGCAATGGGTCCGCTGGGTGAATGGCCACTGCAGCCACTTCTCTGGTCCTCGAACGTGTAATTGGAATATAGAGACTTAATATTTGGCATGGCCCTCACATTAATTCTTTGGCCTGTGGTGAGAGCTATCACAGAGGGGAAAGTCAAGTATAAACTCGACACTGCTCTGTGCCCCCAAGACAGTAAATCAGAGCAATCTGGAATACTAGAGGATGGCATAAATGGATGCCACTCTTTTTCTTTACTTTTTTATTTTATTTTTATTTTTTTGAGACAGAGTCTTGCTCAGTGCAGTGGCACAATCTCGGCTCACTGCAACCTCCGCCTCCCAGGTTCAAGCAATTCTCCTGCCTCAGCCTCCAGAGTAGCTGGGATTACAGGCACGCGCCACCGCACCCATGTAATTTTTGTATTTTAGTAGAGACAGAATTTCACTATGTTGGCCAGCATGGTCTCGATCTCTTGACCTCGTGATCTGCCCACCTCGGCCTCCCAAAGTGCTGGGATTACAGGCATGAGCCACCGCGCCCAGCAAATGGATGCCATTCTTGAAGATGTAAAGGTTACGTCACATCTTCATTGAATTAGTTAGTTTAGATCCTACAAAAACCAGATGGACCCTAAAGGACTAGAGCAAACTCAGCCAAGTAGTAGCCCCCACTGCAGATATAGCGTCTCTTGGGTTTTTGTTGTTGTTGTTTATTTTGATAGTAAAATACACATAACATAAAATTAACCATCTTGGCTGGGTACAGTGGCTCACGCCTGTAATCCCAGCACTTTGGGAGGCTGAGGCAGGTAGATCACCTGAGGTCAGGAGTTCGAGACCATCCTGGCCAACATGGTGAAAACCTGTCTCTCTTTTTTTTTTTTTTTTTTTTTTTGAGACAGAGTTTTGCTCTTGTTGCCCAGGCTGTAGTGCAACGGAGCAATCTCAGCTCACCACAACCTCTGCCTCCCAGGCTCAAGCAATTCTCCTGCCTCAGCCTCCCGAATAGCTGGGATTATAGGCATGCACCAGCCACCACGCCCAGCTAATTTTGCATTTTTAGTAGAGATGGGGTTTCTCCATGTTGGTCAGCCTGGTCTTTAACTCCCGACTTTAGGTGATCCACCCACCTCGGCCTCCCAAAGTGCTGGGATTACAGGTGTGAGCCACCATGCTTGGCACTCTGTCTCTACTAAAATTACAAAAATTAGCTGGGCTTGGTGGCGGATGCCTGTAATCCCAGCTACTTGGGAGGCCGAGGCAGGAGAATCTCTTGAACCCAGGAGGCAGTGGTTGCGGTGAGTGGAGACTGTGCCATTGTACTCCAGCCTGGGCAACAAGAATGAAACTCCGTCTCAATAAATAAATAAATAAATAATAAAAATTAACCATCTTAACCTTTATTTTTTTGAGACATGGTCTCGCTCTGTTATCCAGGCTGGAGGGCAGTGGGTGTCATCATGACTCACTGCAGCCTCAATTTACTGGGCTCAAGCAAAACTCCCACCTCAGCCTCCTGAGTAGCTGGGACTGTAGGCACACACCACCATGCCTGGGTAATGTTTTTGATTTTTAGTGAAGATGAGGTCTCACTATGTTGCCCAGGCTGGTCTCAAACTCTTGGGCTCAAGCAATCCTCCAGTCTTGGCCTCCCAAAGTGCTGGGATTACAGGCACCTGGCCCATCTTAACCATTTTTAAGCATTATGTACATTCACATTGTTGTACAACCATCAGCGCCATCCATCTCCAGAACTCTTTTCCTCTTGCAAAACTGAATCTCTGTACCCATCAAGCACCAACTCCCCATTCTCCCCACCCCCTAGCCCCTGCCAACCAGATTCGCAGATGTGGTATCTTTGTTAGAACAGATTAACTTGGCCTCAGGTGTATGGTCTGCGGCCATTGACTCAAATACAGGGAATGAGAACCCTCTGGAAGTGAGCCTGGGAATCTGAATTTCACAGGCTTCCCAAACAGGTACGAAGGAACAAGAAACAAAACAAACATTACCACAAATGATGAAACATTTGTGGAAACACGTGGATTACATCCTGTAAGTATGAAGAGCATGGAAGGCATTTACCTTGTTATTGTCACTGGGGCAGATCCGGACCCAGGTGGATTTACCCTGGAGCTGCTGAGGCTTAAGCTAGGGGCTGCTCAGGAGCCTGGATGGAGAGTAGCAGACGGTTCTGAGAGTAGAGGGGAAGCCAGGTTGCCAGCAGGAAGCAACCTATCGAAAGAGAAACCAAAAGGATGAGACATGAATCTCCAAGCACCACTAGTTGATATGACTTCTTTTTCATTCTGAATACTCATTTTCATACTTAGAAGTCTATATTCATAATTTTAGATTAGTTCTCCTACAGAGGACCTCAAAATTTAGTTCCTACAAAACCTGGATCTGCTTCTGATTGTGTGTGTGTGTGTGACAGAGTCTTACTCTGTCGCCCAGGCTGGAGTGTAGTGGCATGATCTTGGCTCACTGTAATCTCCGCCTCTTGGTTCAAGCGATTCTCCTGCCTCAGTCTCCCACGTAGCCACCACCATGTCCGGCTAATTTTTGTATTTTTGGTAGAGCTGGGATTTTGCCATGTTGACCAGGCTAGCCTCAAACTCCTGGCCTCAAGTAATCCGCCTGTCTCGGCCTCTAAGTGCTGGGATTACAGGTGTGAGCCACCGTGCCCCACCCAGTGGGTTTTACACCTGGGGTTCTCACTTTGAAAACCCCAAGTGAAACTAGTTACACACACACAGCTAATTTTTGTGTTTTTAGTGGAGATGGGATTTCACCATGTTGACCATGCTGGTCTCAAATTCCTAACCTCAAGTGGTCCGCCTGTCTCGGCCTCCCAAAGTTCTGTGATTACAGGCATGAGCCACCGCACCTGGCCTGCCTCTGATTTTTGAGATCTGCAAAGCTTCATTCTTCTTTAAGATTGTCCTGTGCTAGGCTGAGTGCAGTGGCTCATGCCTATAAATCCTAGCACTTTGGGAGTCTGAAGTGGATGGATCACAAGGTCAGGAGTTCAATACCAGACTGACCAACATGTTGAAACCCTGTCTCTACTAAAAGTACAAAAATTAGCCGGGCATGGTGGCGCACATCTGTAATCCCAACTACTCATGAGGCTGAGGCAGGAGAATTGCCTGAACCCTGGAGGCAGAGGTTGCAGTGAGCCAAGATTGCACCACTGCTCTCCAGCCTGGGCAACAGAGCAAGACTCCGTCTCAAAAAAAAAAAAAAAAAAGGCCAGGCGCAGTGACTCACACCTGTAATACCAGCACTTTGGGAGGCTGAGTGGGTGGATCACCTGAGGTCAGGAGTTCGAGACCAGCCTGACCAACATGGTGAAACCTCATCTCTTAAAAAAAAAAAAGATTGTCCTGTGCTGTCTGAGGTTGGTGAAAAATCCTGAATAACAAACACCAAGATTCGAGGCTTTCTGGTTCCCCCTCCACGACAGAACCAGTGGTGGGCACACAGTCAGCTTGGAATCCTCTTCCTTCAGGCCTCACCCCCAGGTCAGGGAACCTCTCATTCCTGCATCTGGCCCTGGACCAGCTGTCTGGTCCCTGCTCCCTGCTGACCCTCGGGTAACAAGGGGCACCTTGGGTATCAAGACATCACGTGTGTGGGGCATGTTCTCTAGACCCGTTCTCACGCTCCTGAAACCATTATTGAGTCTTACAGCTGCTTTAAGCGCCCCAGGCTTCCTCAGAACCTTTGAAAGCCCCAAGTGAAACTAGTTTACTCAGTGGGAACCCTCAGTGGGTGGCTGCCTTCTCCCTGACACTGCATGCCCGGGCAGCTCTCTGAAGGGCAGCTGCAGCCACTCGGTTGCACAGGGGCACACACACACAAACACACATACATGCACACCTACACACACACAGGCACTCACACTCAGCTCCCAGAGATCCATCCACACTCGAAGGGGGCTCACACAAGTAAAGCCGGCAGAAACTGCATCATTGGCTGGGTTAGCTCCTCTCTACAATGGCTTCAGCAAGCTGGAATGTTTTTTTAAAGTACAAGCAGGCTAGGCAAGGTGGCTCATACCTGTAATTCCAGCACTTTAGGAGGCTAAAGTGGTGGAAGATCGCTTGAGCCCAAGAGTTCAAGACCAACATGGGCAACGTAGCAAGACCTCATCTCCACAAAAACTCAAAAAATTAGCCAGGCGTGGCAGCGTGTGCCTGTAGTCCCAGCTACTCAGGAGTCTGAGGTAGGAGGATCACTTGAGCCCAGGAGTTCAAGGCTGTAGTGAGCCACAATTGCACCACTGCACTCCAGCCTGGGGGACAGAGCAAGACCCTATCTCAAAACAAGTACAGGCACAGCCCATTTAATTGCAGTCTACTTTATTGCACTTCAGATTGCATTTTTTCACAAATTGGTTTGTGGTAACCCCAGAGTCAAGCAAGTGTTGGCACCGTTTTTCCACGAGCATGTGGCCACTTTGCATCTGTGTATCACACTTTCGCAATTCTTGAAATATTTCAAACTTCTTCCTTATTGTATCTGTTGTAAAGCTGGTTCTTCCAGACATTCCCGCAGGCTGTTCATGCAGCTCCCATCCGAGGTGAACCCACGGGACACTCATCTTCAGGAGTTTGGGCTCACAGGTGGGGCAGAGCAATTTGTCAATGTTTATAAAAGGAATCCTCTTTGGCAGCCCACTGTTTATCCTCACTCTTATGGAAATGAGATTTGACCTCTCCTAATCACCTGGTGCCCAAGGAACAGGTAGGGGCCTGTCCCAAGCCCGACTTTCCTGGGAAGTCTCCATTTTAGCACAGACAGTTTCCCAGGCAGCTTCGTGCTCTGACTGTCCTCGGGTCACTGAATCATTTCACCAGCTATTTTATTTTATTTTGTTTTATTTTATTTTTGAGACATTGGAGTACAGTGGCTTGATCTCGGCTCAGTGTTACCTCTGACTCCCAGGTTCAAGTGATTCTCCTGCCTCAGCCTCCTGAGTAGCTGGGACTACAGGCGCCTGCCACCACGCCCAGCTAATTTTTGTATTCTTAGTAGAGATGGGGTTTCACCATGTTGGCCAAGCTGGTCTTGACCTTTTGACCTTGTGATCTATCCACCTTGGCCTCCAAAAGTGCTGGGATTACAGGCCTGAGCCACTGTGGTTAGCCTTTTTTTTTTTTTTTCAAGATGGAGTGTCACTCTGTTACCTAGGCTGGAGTGCAATGGTGTGATCTTGGCTCACTGTAACCTCCACCTCCGGGGTTCAAGTGATTCTCCCACCTCAGCCTCCCAAGTAGCTGGGATTACAGGCACCAGCCATCACGCCCAGCTAATTTTGTATATTTGTAGAGACAGGGTTTCACCATGTTGGCCAGGCTGGTTTTGAACTCCTGACCTCAGGTGATCCACCCACTTCAGCCTCCTAAAGTCCTGGGATTACAGGCGTGAGCCACTGCACCTGGCCTTGCCCACTAGTTTTATGAGGAAGAGACATGGGAGCCCTTTCCTCAGCTGGGGCAATCATCAGACAGACATGGAGTCACAGAAGCATCTCGGAACAGGCATCCCAAGACCTGGCCATTGGGCAGGATGTGGGACTGGTGAAGGGTCATAAATGTCCCTTTGAATCAGTCTCCCTCCACACAGGAAAAGCCCACTGCTCTGTGCTCACCTTTGGCCATCAGACAGGGCTTGGGGGCACCTGAGGAGCTGGTAGGAGGAGGTGCCTGCCACTGCCTGCGGAGGAGGATGTTGGCGTTCCTATTTCGAAAGCCCAGCTTGGAGAGCCAGCTGAGACCTTCTGGGCAGCTCTTGCACACCCCTGCTGAGAAACTCTGCCTTCTTGCCTCGGGCCCAGAACCTCACCCACCTGGGCTTGCCCCCTCCCTTCTAGGGCCCACTGGCCTCCTGACTCAGGCTCCCCAGAGCACCTGACCCTGTGAGTCACTGGCCCGTCTACAACTCCCCTCCCCCTGACTGCTTGCATTGTAGCTTGATTGGAGCCAGGTCAACGAAAGTCACAGAACTTCGAACAGAGATGGACTCTCAGAAGTAAGAAGTGGCAAGCATGGCTGAAAGGAATCAAGGGTCCCCCTGGCTGGCTAGTTCTTATAGAATAGGTTTAAAAAACCTGTACTGAGAGTTTTTATGGGGACAAGGAGCCAGTCCTGTGCCTGCCTGATGTGGAGTCCTAGGTGTGCTTGGGCTTCGGGCTACCTGCTCCAGGAGGTTCACAAAGGCAGTGCCAGCAGGTGCTCTTTCTCAGAAATGGGGGAAAGTAAGAGAAACCTGCCCTCTCTCCTCTCCACACCTCCCCAGTATTTGTCCTCATGGAGTAAATATCCAAGTGATCCCAGGGCGTGGACCGTAAGGCAAATCCAAGGCTCATTACAGGGTCGTCCTCTCAGATCCCCTGCTCACTAGTCCACCGTGTTCAGTGAGCACCCACTGTGCACCCAGTGCCTCGAGGAGCTTACAGTCTAACCCTCTGGGCCCAGGGGGCAGGAAGATAGCATGGCCTTGCTGGGAGCCTCACCCTGTTGGCTTAACAATGACGTTTGCAATAATGCCCAGAGCTTCCTCCATATCCTGCCACCTAAACCAGGGCCAAGGTCATCATGGGCTTGTGTGGCACAGTCGGAATTAGTGACCATCCCCACCCCTACATCGGTTCTGTCTTCTTGCCCCAGGTGCTCTGGTCCCTAGCACAGGCTGCTGATCTGGGGACTCGGGGGAGAATCCTCCCCTTTGGCAAAAGCTCAGCAAGTCCCCATGAAACATCTGGCTTCCGGCCTAGGCGTGGGTACTTGGCTGACCCCTCATGATGGAAACAGCAGCCCCAGGTCCCAAGCAGTCGGCAGGGTCCGCGGACTGGCCGAGGGGCTACCACGGCCGCCAGAGGCCAGGGCCACAGGGAGGCGAGGGCGGCGAGGGCATGGGCAAGGATGCAGGCTGTGGGGCTGAGGCGGACGCTGGGGTGGGCGCAGATGGGCCACCGGGGTCACCAACGCGCCCGCCATCGGGAGTGGCGCCGGCCGCTCTCCGCCACAGGTGCTCCAGCAGGCGCGCGCTCACGCCGGGCTCCAGGACGCGGCAGGCGGGCAGCACGTGGGCCAGACGCGCCACACAGGCGCTGTAGCCCTCACGGTAGCTGTCGCAAGGCACTGCGGGCGGAGAGCGGCGTGAGGCGCGGCGTGGGGTGCTGGGCGCGGGGTGCAGGGCTCGGGGCAGGGCGGGGCGGGCTCACTCACCGGGCGCTGCCGTGGGCCATGAGGACGCAGGCAGCTCCTGCAGGAAGCGCACGGTCATTTCCAGGACGTCCGCCTTCTCCAGCTTCGAGTAGCTGGAGTTCTGCGCCCGGCCACGAGGGAGAGGGACAGAGAACCACCAAGACAGACATCTGGCCAGCTGCCGTGCGCACCGCGCTCTCGTTGGGAGCTGGGTGCGGGGCGCGCCGTGGCCTGCGGAGGGTCGGCTCCGACGCGCCCACCCCACCCAGACTCCGCCTCGGGCGCCGCGCGGAACCCCCTAGCGAGTTCCTCCAGCAAAAGCACCCGGTCCCCCTGCTCGGGCTCCGAGCCCCAGGACCCTCCGCACTCAGCCCTCCGCCCGGGCGCGCTCACCTCCCGGCCCAGCAGCGGCAGGATGAGCCCCTTGAGCTGGCTCAGGCTCTGGTTGATGCGCGCGCGCCGGCGCTTCTCCAGCAGCGGCTTCAGGCTCTGGGGATATGCGGCGTGGTGGTTAGACGGGTCCCCGGCGCCCCCCGCCCCGCCCCAGTCCCGGGTTCCCACCTTGCGCAGCTCCGCCGCGTCCCCTGCCCGGCGAGGCAGCCCCATGCTTTGCGGAAAAGCGGCGGCAGCTGCCAGCCCCACGCAAAGGGAAACCGACGTCCGGAAGGAGGTCCGGAGCGCGGCCCGAGCTGGTGCCAGAAAAGTGAGCGCCGCGCCGGCAGCGGAACTTTAAGGGAGCGGCTCGCCCGCCCCGCCCCGCCCCGCCCCGCCCCACGGAGTCCGGCCGCCCGCTGGTCCCACCTCCTGGCTTTGTTTCTGCGCGGGGTGGAGCCGGGAGGGGAGACCGCGACGCCCCCGGGGATCCCGCTCCCCGCCTTCGCGTCCCATATACCAAGGGGTGGCGGCCCCCGGCTGGCCCCGAGCACCTGCGGGGGAGTGGCGAGGGCGTCATCGGGGGCCGTCGCTGCGTGACCCCGAAGGCAGGAGGACCAGGTGGGGCCAGGCCTTACCTGGCTCGAGCTGCGGTCCCTCCTCTCCACTGCCGCTCGTCATTCATTCCCCAGGCTCGGGTTCAGCGTCTCCTCTGAGCCCCGCCCTGGGCCGGGGCAGGGGACCCAGCGGCTGCAGGACTGCCAAAGTCGCGGTTCCGGGAGCTCCCACGAAGGACAGTAGCAGGAGGGACTCCCACCCACAGCTGCTCTATCGGCGGAAGGGCTGAGCTGGACGGGGAATCCGAGGTCCGGAGAGAAGTCGTGACTTGCTCCAGCCCTCGACGCTGGGAACCGGCCGAGCCAGGACAAGGGCCCCAGTCGCTGGACGCCCGGCTCTAAGGACCCCGTAGAATCCTCCAGCAGCTTGCCGAGGGGTCATCTGGTTACTCCACTCCAGGCTTTGGGTGGGGAAACGGAATCCCAGAGAAGCAGAGGCAGCCCGGGAACCCTCGGAGATCGTTTTCATTCCCACCGGCTGGGGATCCGGGTTCTCGCCCGCAGGACAGTCAGGGCTCACGTGACGCGCGGGCGGGGCAGTCGTGGGTGAGGGGGCGCCCAGAGGCCCGCCCAGGACCGCCTCCGCGCCGCGTGGCCGTTGCTGCGGCAAACTGGCTGGCGTCCCCCGCCCATCTGCTCTGGGCTCCCCTCTCCCGACGGGCTGGCGGGGCAACGGCCAGGCCCGCGGACCACACTGCGAACTGCCGGGCAGAGAGAAGACTGGCCGGATCCACCTAGCCAGCCCGGAAGAGGCCCCCTGGGGCGGAGTCAAGACGGGCTCTGTCCAGGGTGCTAAATGAACCCCCGAACCCCACTTCCGAGCTCCACCCCTGCAGCTACCTCTAGGTCCCCCTCCCTCAGGGTTCTCCCAGCAGGGCGGAAGAACACACTAAGGGGCCCGGAGAAGCCTGGGCCAGGGGAGCCCGGGCCACCCATAGCTATCTGTGGTGTGAGAAGGAATGCAGGCCACCATTCATGGACACTTACTGTGTGCCAAGTTCAGGGCTTGACACTTTAAGGCTCGCACCTGCATTAACCCTCGTAAAAATTCTAACAAGTGAGAATAACTCCTTCAACATATTTGGCCCAGCAGGGCCTGGAGGAACCTGAGAACTTGTCCTCCACGGTTGAGGCCAGTTTGCCTCCATAGGTCTCCCCCAAGACAATGACTTGTTCTTTAAGAGCTCAAAAGACTCTGTGGATCTTTTCCCTCCCATCCTCAGCCCAAGGCACCTAGCCTAGCTCACTCAGTTCTGCACCCACAAGCCAGCCACAAAATGCTTTAAAAACAAAACAAGGCCGGGTGTGGTGACTCGCAGCTGTAATCCCAACACTTTGGAAGGCCAAGGCAGGGGGATCATGAGGTCAAGAGATCGAGACCATCCTGGTCAACATGGTGAAAACCCGTCTCTACTAAAAATACAAAAATCAGCTGGGCGTGGGGGCATGCGCCTGTAGCCAAAATCAGGCCACTGCACTCCAGCCTGGCGACAGAGTAAGACTCCATCTTAAAAAAACAAAGTTGGGTTTGGTGGCTTATGCCTGTAATCTCAGCACTTTGGGAGGCCGAGGTGGGCAGATTACGAGGTCAGGAGTTTGAGTCTAGCCTGGACAACATGATGAAACCCCATCTCTACTAAAAATACAAAAAACACAAAAATTAGCCAGGCATGGCGGCAGATACTTGTAATCCCAGCTACTCGGGAGGTTGAGAATTGCTGGAACCTGGGAGGTGAAGGTTGCCCTGAGCTGAGATTGTGCCATTGCAATCCAGCCTGGCCAAGAGCAAAACTCCATCTCAAAAACAACAACAACAACAACAACAGCCCTCCCCATGCCTCATTTTCCCCAGCTATAAACTGGGAACAATAGTTGTACCTCTCCCATAGCACCTCTGGATTAGATATCCAGGTGAAGTGTGGTGAGCGTTTGGTGGGTGGCACAGATTTCATAAAAGTGTGACCGCTGGTGTGAGCTCCCCAGGGCTGCTGGGGAGGACCCAGATAGCCCGGTGGATGTGGGAGAGCCGGGAGAGGACAGAAGCCTGGCAGGAAAGGCCTGGCTCGAAGCCTGAGTTTGAGCCATGTCCTGAAAGGAGTCTGAGAGGTTGGCCAGCAGGGGTGGGTGCTCACGCGTGGCAGTAATGGAGATGTCAGTAGCAACAGTGGTAGTGGCTCGGGGCACCTGCCCAGCCCACTGGAAGAGCAATAGAGCATCACCTGGACCTGGCCCACAAAATCACAAAGCCATGTACTAGATGAGCGTGTCCACAGCCAAGGTGGCCACCTTAGGCATGGAGGACACGAATTGCAGGGCCTTTTAGAATGGAGGAGGCACAGGGAAGGGGTGCCCAAGACAAGCAATTTTAGCACCTCCTTCCAACAGTACCCCCGCCACTGCTGGCCTCATGGTACACCTGCCTCTGAGCACCTGGAGGAGGGCAGTGCCAGCCGCAGTGAGCCTGTTGCTCTGGCTACCACCAGCTCCAGCAGTGAGGCTGCCAGGAAAAGACTCCTCCCTCCCTTTGTCTGCAAACCGCTGGGCAAGGGTCCCAGATCCCAGCGGCCACAGGTCCCATGGAGAGAATGAGGGTGATTTGGCCGGGTGGAAGGCGTTGGAAACCCACCTGGCTAGGCACGGCCCAGCAGCGCCAGTTACCCGGGAACCTGGGAGGGTGGGAGGCCACCACCCAGGTTGCCACTAGGTGGCAGTCCCAGGGAAGGGACCGGAGGCACCTCCGAGTTCAGCACTGTGACTCCCACTGTCCTGGAAGGGACCTCCTTCATTCTACATCATTTTCAGCGCTGACCGTGCCAGACCCCGGTTGGGGCTGAGTGAAACCTTCATGCCGGGTGGGGCCCGGCCCCCACGGGACTCCAGAGGCGGTGGGTGTTGGGACAGGAAGGGTGCTTCGAGGTCGCCGACAAGCAGCCTGCACTCTCACAGCTACGTAGCTCCCACCTTCTGGAAGCTTTTCCTCCCGTCCTTCGGGGCGCTAGCCTCTCCCACGGCTGATGTTCGGTGGTGCCCGCAGGGTGGCTTCGCACACATTCGCTCTCCAGCCTGAGCCCTCTGGCGCTTTCCTGCGCCCCTGCAGGGTTCTCCGTCACCTCTCTCTGGATGCCTGCGCTCCCGCGTCCCGACACCAGCCCCACCCCGCCCATCCCTGCCTTCTGTGTGCCTGGAAGTCCCTCCGTCCCGACAGCGGCTGCGGGCGGCCTGAGGCCCTGGCGTCTAGACGGAGTTCCCAGCGCACTGGGGGTTCCTGTCCTGCCCTCCCTGCTGGAAGCTCTGAGGCACTTTGCACTCTCCAGGGACTTGGAACCAGGGCCCCTCGGGGACGCGGTAGGCCTGCTCCTGCCTCAGGGCCTTGCGCTCCACACCCAGCCCCACGGCACCTCCACAGAGACCTTTCCCTGACCGCCCATGTGGCCCCGACAGTCACTCCCCGTCACCTCTGGAATTGCGTCGCCAGCGCCTGGAACCGCAGTGAGCGGACACCGGGTAGATGAATGAATTTGTCTGTGCCTGGAGGGCTGTCCAATTCGAACCCAGTTCTGCCGCCCTCTGGGGTCTCAACTGTTACGTGAGACAAATTAGGAGAGAAGCCCCTGAGCGCCCTACCCCGGTCGCCCGAGTGTCCCGGCGGCGCGAAGGGGGCGGGCGGGGGACTCCGGCTGAGGCTGCGGGGCGGGGCGGGGCGGGGCGGGCTCGAGGCTTAAGCCGGCGTGGGCGGGCTGCGGCCCCAGAGCGCGGCGGAGCGGAGCGGAGCGCCAGGCAGTCCCGAGCAGAGGCCGGGCCCGCAGCGGCTCCGCCTCCCGGCCCGCAGAGTCCCGACGGCCGCACCGCGGGCTCCTCCGGCCCGCGAGGACACGCGCATGGCATCCCGGGGGAGGCTCTGAGTGCGGGGTCGCGGCGCCGCAGGCGGCACCATGGCCCTGGAACAGGCGCTGCAGGCGGCGCGGCAGGGCGAGCTGGACGTGCTGAGGTCGCTCCACGCCGCCGGGCTGCTGGGGCCCTCGCTGCGCGACCCGCTGGACGCGCTGCCCGTGCACCACGCGGCCCGCGCCGGGAAGCTGCACTGTCTGCGCTTCCTGGTGGAGGAGGCCGCCCTCCCCGCCGCGGCCCGCGCCCGCAACGGCGCCACACCGGCCCACGACGCCGCCGCCACCGGCCACCTCGCCTGCCTGCAGTGGCTGCTGTCTCAGGGCGGCTGCAGAGTGCAGGTGGGTGCGCGCCGTTCGCCGGGGGTCCTGCGGCTTCCTCCTCAGGAGACAGTCCTGGCCCAGAGCCCCCACGCCGGGGCTCAAGGATGGGTGGGGTTTGGCACCTCCCGGCCCAGCTGAGCCCTGCACGGAGCTCCTTCCAGAGGCCCTCAGGTGAGTGGGCTCCCTGGCTTGCGAGTACTCAGGCAGATGCCCTGGCGAGCCTAGGGGCTCCCTGGAAGCACACCTGGGTGATGGGAGCCAGAAGGGCGCCGTCTCTGTGGGGCTGGTAGTACTAGTGCGTGCCAGGAGAGGGAAGGCACTGATCTGAAGTCCTGGGAGTGGGTGGGGACGTGAGGCCTGGGCGGCCGAGTCAGAAGCCCATCTCCTCCAGGACAGTGTCTGAAAGGAGGCTGGGCAAAGTCCCACAGCCCAGGCTGAGCTACAGGTGTCCCCAGCCAGCGTGTGGGGGAGTGATGACGGGCCGTGGTAAATGGGGGTCTCCCCATAACCCAGGCTGACCCCAGGACATCCGTGCTGTCAAGGCTCCCAGCTGTCAGCTGCTTCTCCAGCCCAGGCTGATTCTTGCTGCCCTCAGACCCCACCTGGTCCCTCTGAGTGGTGACCTCCAAGGGGCATCCTGGCTGCTGAGAAGCAGGTAGCCAGGCGACGAGAGAGTTCCAAGCACAGGGAGCAGAAAGTGCAGAGCCCTGAGGCTCGCGCTCCCGTCCTGTCAGAGGCCAGCGGGAGGCCGCGTGTTCAGAGTGGGTGAGGAGGGGAGACGCTGCCAGGGCCAGGCCAGAGGGTCTCCTAGGCCGAGGTGAGGGATTTGGATGAAATTCTGCTTGTGGGGGCAGCCATGGGAGGGAGAAACCGGACCTGATTTTCCACTTAGACCACTGAGCTCCCTGGAGATGGAAGGGAGGAGACAGGCTTGCTATGGCCCGACAATGGCCAGGCCAGCCACCTTCTGCCCTCAGAAGGCCTCCCACCCTTCCTGGGAGATGGCCCGCCCTGTATCTGTCCTTGGGACCTGTTTTCAGGGCTTCCTGGCTACGTGACCCATGCCTACTCTTTTGGGAGGTGTCATGCCTGCCTTATCTGGTGTCCAGGCCTGGCCGGAAGCCTCCCTTGCCAGAGCAGAGGAGCTGGGCGAAGCAGGTGGCCTTGGCCCCAGCTTATCAAGTCTCCTGCCCTCTGGGCCAGGCAGGCTTGGGTGCTGGGGGCGGAAGTGTGGGGGGGATGACCTGGATCCTTGGGCTTCCCCAGCCCAGAGAGATAAGCTGCTTTAGGGTGTGGTCCACTGCACATGAGGCTCCTGGGGCCTGGACAGCTGCTGCTGCCTCAGGGACAGGCCAGAGCCCAGAGGCCTATGGCCCTCTCCTTACAGTTCCCACCACTGAGGGGCCCAGAGCCAGTAAGACCCCTGGAGCCTCAGACCCTCAGTCCCCAAGGCCAGTAGGAAGGGAGTGCCTTTCTCAAGAGCTGGGGCTCAGGTCACATTTCACCATGGTTCTGCCTGGGTCCGCTCTAGCCAACTCGGACCTTTGGGCTCAGAGCCCAAGATCAGAGCTTGGAACCAGTCTCTGGTCCCCCCCACACCGGCTTTCTAGCACACAGGAGGGGCCTCAGTGTCCTCAGCTTCCTGTGGGCCATCACATTCTCTGCCCCATCTTCCTCCCTGCCTCCTTGGCAGGACCACTGGGCCATTGTCCCGCCCTGCAGGCTGCCTGATGACCCCGTCAGTGGCCCAGGGCCCCAGCTCCCTCCGTGCCCTCTTTCCTTGCATTTCTTACAGGAGCCTCAGAGGCTCTCTTCCCACGTGATTCAGCTTCCTGAGGCCTGGGGTCTCTCGCCAGCTCCTGCTGCCTCTGCCACCCTGTGACCACAGTGCCCTCTCTCTGGGCACGACAGGGCAGAGAGGCTTCACTCCCTGATCCTAGTGAAGTGTGTCCACTGCCTCCTTCTGCCGCAACCCTGCCCACCCCTCTGTCGTCCGTGTGCTTGGCGCTGGGAGGTTGTTCCATTCCAGAGCCAGTGCCCACTCTGCCAAGCGCAGCAGCCTCTGTGTCTAGACGTCTGGGTCCTCTGGAATTCTCCTCCGGGCCAGGTCCCATAAGCACTCCCCTCCAGCCCCTTTCTCAGCAGACACACACATGGGATGTGCACAGATGACACATTCAGCAGTTCTGGGCCCAGACCTCTGGCCCCACCTGTCTGAGGTCCCTGGGGGAAGTTTTGTCCAAGCTTCCCAGAGGCCACCATTAGCCTGCACCTAGCACCCCTGGCTGACTGCCCTGGACCCACCCACCAGCGCCCAGCAACTTCCACCTCCACAGGGGCAAGAACACAGGCTGCTCCTGTGCGTGGGCGCTGGCCAGTCTGCCAGGGGAGGGGGCAGTTTTCTGCACTGAGGTTGTGTTGCTGGAGGCGCATCAAGGTGGAGGCTTCTGTTCCCACGTGACACCTAGGAAGGTGGAGAGAGGGGGCAAGTGTTGGAAGCAGGGGTTGCCCCCAGTCCTGATGCTAGCTTGGTGCAGCCCCACAGCCCCCTTCCTGGCCCTGCTCAGCGCAACAACCCTCTGTCACTCCTTCGGTCATTCCCTGAGCCCCTGGGTGTCAGGGCTGTGGCCCTCGGCCTGGAGCCAGTCTCCTGCCGTGACGACCCGGTGCCTTTCGCATAGACAGCCCACAGTCAGGACCGGCAGGCCTCTGAAAGCCGGGCGCGGCGATGCTATCGGCTATGGCTCAGAGAGGGCCAGTTAGTTGCCCAAAGACAGCAGCAGGATTCAAACCCAGGATCCGCTTGACCCAAAAAACGTGGCTGAGTGAGGCCTGGCCAATCCCTCCAGGGAAGGCAGAGAGCACAGAGCTACCCCCCAGGCCTGTGGGAGTCTGGGAGTGGCCCAAGCCAGGGACAGGGCAGGAACAGGCTTCAGGACTTGAACTTGCTCTCCCCCCACAGGACAAAGACAATTCTGGTGCCACAGTCTTGCATCTGGCTGCCCGCTTTGGCCACCCCGAGGTGGTGAACTGGCTGCTGCATCATGGCGGTGGGGACCCCACCGCAGCCACAGACATGGGCGCCCTGCCTATCCACTACGCTGCCGCCAAAGGAGACTTCCCCTCCCTGAGGCTCCTCATCGGGCACTACCCTGAGTAAGATCCCCCCTCTTAAGCAGTCCTCTGGGTGGGCTGGGCCAGGGCTTTGGGGGATGCCTGGGATCCGCCACGCCTCTCTGGCACTCCAGGGCAGCGATGCCTCCATCGGCCATCCTGGGGCCAGAGGGCCAAGCCAGAGAGACGGCTCCCACTCAACATGAAATTTCTCCCCTCCTGGAAAACCCCTTCTGGGGCTGCCCCCAGAGCCCTGCAAGCAGGTGCCACCCGCATCCTCAGCCTGCACGCAGCTGGACTTGGGAGGCTGGGCATACAAGCCAAGGTCACCTATTCCCCTCGGGCTGCTTCCGTAGCAGGAGCTCTCTCTGGCTCAGGCTGTGCTCATTTGCAAGACTATTCAGAATGGAGTGGGGGACAGCAAGGGCAGGAGCGCTTCCTAGATCCTAGTTGAACAGGCGGAAGAGGAATGCCATCAGTTACCAAGCAGTTAAGGGAGAGCTGCCCCTCCCACATCCCCACCCCACCTCCTGGCCCCAGAGCCCCTGGCTGGCTGCCATCCAGAGAGCAGCCTGTCATCTCCTGCAGCCCCTCAGCCCATTCCCACTACCAAGGGAAGCATGGGGCTCCCAAACCTCCTGGGGTGTGGGCTGGGAGCTCCCCTGGGTGGGGTGGGGGCTTGTACAGAGCAGGGGGCATGTGTGAGTCTAGGGGAGGGAGGGAGGGACTCAGGTCTTAGATGAGCCTGGGGAGGCAGGGATCTGGGGAAAGCCACCCAGGCCCTGTCTGAGAGGGTAGGGTGCCAGATGCCACAGGGGCCTGAGTAGGGAGTGGGGGGCTCTGACCAGTGACCCTTGGTAGTCTAAGTGGGAGCCTGGGATGTAAAGGTGAATGTGGACCCAGCCTCAGGACGAGAGCAGCTACGAGGTAGGAGGGTCTGGCCTGTCCCCACCGCTGGTCGGTTCCTGGGTGTGCCTGCAGGGTCCCTGGCCACCAGGGAGCAGGCTGGAGGCCAGTTCCGGCCATATGACCATGTGGCAAGGTGGCCACAGCTGCAGACTCTTGGGCCCAGGCACACTGGCATGGATGTAGGGTGGCCCTAGGACCCACCAGGCCGGGCTCCTGTTGTCCCCTTGGCCCAGGGCAAGGGAGCTGGGCCTGGTTCCTCCCTAAGAAGGGCTACCTGGTTTGGTTAGTGGGAGACCCAGCAGGTGCTACCCTCGGGAGGGGGCTCTTCACAGCACAGCCAGCCCGCTTTGGTATGAATTCACTGCTTCCAAGCAAACTAGGGTTTGGATCATGACAAAGTCAGCGAGATTTAGAGTAGGAGAACCCTAGGGACCCCTGAGTAGAGGGTCCCAACTGGCTCCTAGCAGCACCTCTTGGAGGCTGTCCCAGATTCCTGAGTTAGACTCTCCAGGTTGGGGCCTGGGAGCCACACGTGGGACATGTCCCCATCCTCACAGCAGTGATTCGGATGCATCTCTCCCACCCCCTCACTTCAAGCAGAGGAGAGGGACAGTTCTTGAGAGGGGAAGGTGCCCCTGATGGTGGGACCAATATGGCCCAAGTGTGAACTGGAAGACGCTGAGCCCGCCTTCTGCAAGTGCTGGTGGGGCCCGCTACCCCGGGCCTTCCTCACTGAGAAGGCAGGTCTAGGATGCACCACAATCCCCCCGTGGGCTGTGCTGTGGAACACCCTCCAGGTCTCCGGGCCTGGAGGACCCTGGCCCCCTCCCAGGCCATGCCAGGTGCTGGGTGTGATTGGGCACTGGTGGTGACTCAGTGGCCAGATGGCCTGCACTGATGAGCCGCCAGCCCCCCAGGAGTCACCATGAATCTCAGGAAGGTGGACAGAGGGCTTGGGCTCCGTTCCCCACAGCGGCGTGTGGCTCAGCTGATAAGAAGGTGTCTTTGTGTGGTTGCCAGGCTGGGCTCAGGCAGGAGGGGCGGCTGGCAATTGGGGTTGGGGGATGGTGTACCCAGTTAGCCTCCTACCTCGGGGATAGGGATTCCTACTCCCTGAGGCTGTGAGTATGAGGGCTGGGAGCTGGGGAGAGGAGAGGCTTGAGCTGCCCCAGGCCACAGACCCCAATCAGGGGACCCAAGTGGCCCAGCTTCATGCCCTGGAGAGCCTCTGGGGCCTGAAGTGAATTGCTGTGAATTATTCACAAGGCTCAGCTCTCTTGCTGGCGCGTGGGTGAGTGCTGAGGGAGGAAGGGCTCCTGGACCTGCTGGTGGGAAATTCGATCCTGCCCAGGGGGACTGTAGGCGGCCATGGGCCATGGAAATGACATGCTGCAGAGGAGCTGGAAGGCTGGACAGCCTCGGGGAAGCCCAGCTAATTCCAGGGCTACATCTTGGGGTCTTATAATAGAAAGGACTTGAGATTGCAGGAATGTCCTGCACATCCCACCACTTCCCCGTCTATCCCATTCGTGGGGCCAAGTCTTCCCAGAAGCAAAGGAGTTGTCACAGTGACCATAAGGGCTGCTGCCACATGGAGCCCTCCCTCTGAGCCCCTATAGAAAAGGGATCTCTCAGTTGGGAGGCATGGGGCTGGCAGGAGCTGGGCTGGGGATATTGAGGCCCTAGGTCTCAGGGAGATCCAGTTGGGAGGGTTGGCCCTCCTAGACAGGAGCTCCAGTGGCTGATGGAGGGGAACAAGGAGTCCAGACCCCCCATCAGGCCAGATTGAGAAGGGGCAAAGAGCAAGTGGCCCTCAAGGTTGGTGGCCACCCTCCCAGGAGGGTCCTGGAGCCCAGGAGCTCACTCTCTGCTTCCCCCACGCCTGCTTCTGGCTGCCACAGGGCCTGAGCAGCTGGACAGGGCTGTGGGAGGCAGAGTGGGGGAGCCAGGGCTCAGCTGGGACCCTGAGGCTTGAGCTTCCAGGCTGGAGAGCGGGGAGGCTCCAGGCCCTTCCCTGGGCCTTGAGTGCTGCCAGTCATGGCAAGCCGAAAAACCAGTTAACCCAGAGATCTTATCAACTTCACCAGGTGCCTCCTGCAGGTGCCTCCTTCCCCCAAAGCCTCCCCTGCACCCAACCAGACAAGACTGGGGTGGGATTGGAAAGTGCCAGGGGCTGGGCGCGGTGGCTTATGCCTGTAATCCCAGCACTTTGGGAGGCAGAGACAGGTGGATCATCTGAGCTCAGGAGTTCAAGACCAGCCTGACCAACGTGGTGGAAGCCTGTCTCTACTAAAAGCACAAAAATTAGCCGGGTATGGTGACACATTCTGTAATCCCAGCTACTCAGGAGGCTGAGGCAGGAGAATTGTTTGAACCAGGGAGGTGGAGGTCGCAGTGAGCCAAGATCATGCCATTGCACTCCAGCCTGGGTGACAGAGCGAGACTCCGTCTCAAAAAAACAAAAAAAAAGAAAAAGAAAGAAAGAAAGAAAGAGGGGAGGGGAGGAGAGGGGAACCTGAGCCAGGAGTCAGGACAAACCCAAAACAGCTCCTGCCTGCTGAGTACCTTCTAGGGGCCTGGCACCACCCAGTGCCATCTGAGCCACACAACCACCCTGAGCAGTAGCTCTATAGTCAACCCATTTACAGATGGACTCATTCAACTAATGTTTATTGAGCAGCTTCCATGGACCAGGTGATATTCTTAATGCCAGTGATATGCTGGTGAACCAGACAAGCGTCCCTGCCTCGTGGAGCTGACAGGTACAGAAATGGTGTTTTAGAGAGGCTGATCCACCAGCTGTGGTCACCACTGGCTTGCTGTGTGACCTTGGGCAGACTGTACCTCCTCTCTGGGTCTCTCTCCCACTCCTGGTCCAGGTCCTAATCACTCAGGGCCTTTCAAGTTCACTGGAGACTTCCCCTTTTCGCTTCCTTTGTGCAAAGCTTCACAGAGCCTGGCTGCTCCGCAGCCCAGCTGAGCCCGAGGGGTTCAGGCAGCCCCGGCCTGGGACAGAAAGGGGTTTTCTTGGGAAGCCCCAGCACCTCACAGCTTAGGGAGCCCCAGGGCCCAGGGCTCACCTCTCCCCCTTAGAAGGCTGGAAGGCTCTGCCTAGGCCGGTCCCTTTCCTGCTAGGCCTCTGCTTCGGTCACAGGCGGTGGGGTCTCACTCCTTTTTAATCACCAGCCCCTGTCGACCCTTGGTGTCTGTCAGGTCACCTGGCAGCCGGGCCTGGGGGCGGGGCCTGTGTCCACACTGGGGAAGTGGTTGCCATCCAGGTGGAGGCTCTGAGAAAGGAAGGGCCTGGTGGAGTCAGGAGAAGCCCCTCACAGCAGGCGAGGGCACAGGCCCCCATCTCATGTCTCCACCAGCAGCTCCTGGTCCCCACTGTCATCTAACTGGGGCTGGTGCCCCTGCCCTACCCTTCTAAAGAGGAGAGCTAAGCCTTGAGCCCTGGGGCTCTGTAAGCGGCGAGCTGCTGGGGCGCCCCAGGGCTTTCAAGAAACCCCCTTTCTGCCCCGTGATGGGGCTACCTGAACCACTCGGGCTCACCTGGGCCATGGGAGCAGCCACACTCTGTGAGGCTGTGCACTAAGGAAGGGAAAAGGGGAAGTCCCCAGCGAGCCTGAAAGGCCCTAAGCGAATAGGACCTGGACATAGCCTTCTCCCGTACAGCTCCACCCGCAGCCTTTGAAAACACAAGTCCCACCGCGCACAGCGGCCCACGCCTGTAATCCCAGCACTTTGGGAGTCCGAGGTAGGTGAATCACGAGGTCAGGAGTTCGAGACCAGCCTGGCCGTATGGTGAAACCCTGTCTCTACTGAAAAATACAAAAATTAGCCAGGCATGATGGCTCGCACCTGTAGTCCAGCTACTCAGGAGGCTGAGGCAGGAGAATCACTGGAACCCGGGAGGCAGAGGCTGCAGTGAGCCGAGATCAAACCACTGCACTCCAGCCTGAGTGACAGAGCGAGACTCCGTCTCAAAAAAAAAGTCCCGGTCGGTGGGCTCACGCCTGTAATCCCAGCACTTTGGGAGGCTGAGGCTGGCAGATCACCTGAGGTCAAGAGTTTGAGACCAGCCTGGCTAACATGATGAAACCCCATCTCAACTAGAAATACAAAAATTAGCTGGGCATGGTGGCAGGCATCTGTAATACCAGCTACTTGGAAGGCTGAGGCAGGAGAGAATTGCTTGAACCCGGGAAGCGGAGGTTGCAGCGAGCCGAGACTGCGCCACTGCACTCCAGCCTGAGCAACAGAGCAATACTTCATTAAAAAAAAAAAAAAGAGCAAGTCCTGTTACAGACTCCTGGCCACTGACAGGGAAGGCCACTCACTTCCTTACAATGTCCCAGAGGCTGTCCCTTCTCCAGGCTATGGTCCCCTCCAACAAGCCAGCACCCTTCCTTCACAGAGGCTGATCCTTCTGCAGGGATCAGAGACCCCCGCCTGCTCCCTGCCCTCCTCCGAGTCTTTGCTCAGACCTCACTTCCTTAGCAAGTCCAACCCTGAGCCTCACTGAAATTGTCACCAGCGCCCACAATGCGCGCTCACTCCCCTGCTGGCCTAGTTCCCTGCTGCCCATTTTTTTGTTTGTTTGTTTGGTTTTAGTTTTTTTGAGACTTGAGTCTTGCTCTGTTACCCAGGCTGGAGTGCAGTGGTGTGATCTCCACTCACAGCAACCTCCACCTTCCAGCTTCAAGCGATTCTCCTGCCTCAGCCTCCCGAGTAGCTGGGATTACAGGTGCACGCCATCACGCCTGGCCAATTTTTGTATTATCAGTAGAGATGGGGTTTCACCATGTTGGCCAGGCTGGTCTTGAACTGCTGACCTCAGGTGATCCACCTGCTTCGGCCTCCCAGAGTGCTGGGATTACAGGCATGCGCCTCTGCACCTAGGCTCCTGGCTGCCCTTATGGTGACCTGGCTTTGCGTCCTGTGTGCATCCTGTGTGACAGCCGAAAGCCAGGCCCTGCGAGAGGCCCCGAGACACATTCCGTCTCTTCACTCCCTGTACACCCATATTTCCACCCAGGCCCTGCAGTGCACAGGCAGATGCGTTTTCATCCCGTCTCTCCCTGATTAATGAGGCCAGGGGCTTTGTCTTTCTGGCTGTGTATGCCCGGAGCCTGACTCCAGTAAACGTCTGCTGAATGAGTGGGTTGTGGAACCCCAGGGATTTGTCCACGCTGCTGACAGCTCATTGCCTGTGACCCCAAACAAAACATTCCTTCTGGGCATCCCCCAGCCCATCTGGCAAACGGACATAACCTGCCCTACCAGGCTGAGGTCATGAGTGAAGAGACATCCCCTACTCCTGGCCTGGCTGTCCTTTCTCACATTTATTCATTCAACAAACAGCAACTGGGTACACTCAACTGCCCGGCCTGTCAGCACGAGGGACACGGTGTGCCCCTTCAGCCACACATTCTTCTATCCACATGTGTGTGGGTCTGAGGAAGAAAATAAGATAATTCAGGAGTGGCAAGTGCCATGCAGTAAAATGGGCAGTTTGGTAGGAAGTGATGGGGATGGTCTTTAAGTTGAGGGGTCAGGGAAGCCAGGCGTCTTTGAGGAGGGGAGAGCTGAGACCCTAATAAAAAAGAGGGTTGGCCTCGAGGCCCTGCCATGACAGCACTGGCAGTGATGTGGGGAGGTGTCGAGGCCCGAGGAGGAGGGGGTCAAGTTTGGCCTAATTGTGGGCCAGGAGGAAGACCTGGGAGGCTGGGAGAGTTGCAGGCTTCTGAAAAGTTTCCCTGCTAGCCGATGGGCTGGGGTGTAGAACCTTCCTCAAACCAGGGCTCCGTTTCTTCCCTGGGCCAGGCCTAGTTGGAAATCTTTTTTTTTTTTTTTGAGATAGGGTCTTGCTCTGTTGCCCAGGCTGGAGTGCAGTGTTGAGATCTCTGCTCACTGCAACCTCTGCCTCCCGGGTTCAAGCGATTCTCCTGCCTCAGCCTCCCAAGTAGCTGGGATTACAGGAACATACTGTCATGCCCAGCTAATTTTTGTATTTTTGTAGAGATGGGGTTTCACCATGTTGGCTAGGCTGATCTCAGGTGATCTGCCCACCTTGGCCTCCCAAAGTGCTGAGATTACAGACGTGAGCCACCGCGCCTGGCCTCAATTTTTTTGTATTTTTATTAGAAACGGGGTTTCACCATGTTGGGCAGGCTGGTCTTGATTTCTTGACTGTGATCTGTCCACCTCAGCCTCCCAAAGTGCTAGGATTATAGGCATGAGCCACCATGCCTGGCCCGAGAAGCTTTTAACATAGGCCAGGAGGTGTGACTGGAGGACTCCAAGAGCCACCAAAGTCTCCATGAATGTCAATTCAAAGCAGTCATAGGCCGTAACTGGACTGATCCTCGGAGGCGCAGCCTCTTCCTGACCTCCCTTTGGGGAGGCATTGCTGACAGCGGGGAGGGCCGCGGGAATCATTCTTCAGCCCCAATCTGGCTCCCTGGGCAACTCACTCCCTGCTCCCTGCGGCGGCGTTGACAGTGAGCTGGCACAAACCTCTCCCGGAGATTCCCGCAGCCCACACGGGTGTCCCATGTTTCTTTTGTGCAATCAGAGGTGACTTGATGAATAGTTACAGTTCATCCATAGCATCTTTGTTCCCAAGAGAAAGAAAACAAATCATGATTTATATGCTCATCGCCAGGGAGCCTCTGACCTACAAAGAGGGCTTGGGTCAAAGTCGGGGCAAAGGGCAAGGGCTTGTTCTGGGTGCACTTTGCTGTGGCTGTCACTGTGGCACTGTGTCACTGTGTCACTGTGGTCGGGGCTAAAGCTCGTAGGGGTCTGGGGGTCAAAGGTCTCCCCCAAGACCCATCCTCTCCCCTCTAGGTTATGTTCCCCACAACAGAAATGATATCCAGCCTGGCCCATGCTTGGCAGGACCTGGGCATGCCAGGCCAGCCATGGGCCCTCCTGGTGGCTGGTCCTCCCAGGCACAGGAAGAAGAACCCTAAAGTTGAGCGGTGGCTGTGCGCCAGGCACCAGGCTCTGCAGGCACTCCTCAGGCACTCCGCACAGGGTCAGGATGATGACTGTTGCCCCCATTTCACGGATGGGTTTGGGAACACAAAGAGACAAGAAGTGAGACTGTGGCACAGCTCAGAGGCATGGGACTTGAACTTGGTCCTCCTTATCCTGCAGGCCCTTCTAGGGGCTGTGCCCCAGCAGCTGGCTAAGAGGGCTCCTGAGTTCCCAGCGGGGAAGGGCAGTGGTCTGCGATGGGACCTGCAAGTGGCTGCGATGGGACCAGCGGGGAAGGGCAGATGGGTCTGCGAAGGGAGGGAGGCAGACGGACAGACCGACCGAGAGCAGGAGGGGTGCAGGTGTGACACATTTGTTTTTGTTTTGTTTTGTTTTTGAGACAGTCTTGCTTTGTCGCCCAGGCTGGAGTGCAATGGTACGACCTCGGCTCACTGCAACCTCCGCCTCCTGGGTTCAAGTGATTCTCCTGCCTCAACCTCCTGAGTAGCTGGGATTACAGGCATGTACCACCACACCTGTCTAATTTTTGTATTTTTAGGAGAGACGGGATTTCACCACGTTGGTCAGGCAGGTCTCGAACTCCTGACCTCATGATCCACCCGCGTCAGCCTCCCAAAGTCCTGGGATTACAGGCGTGAGCCACTGCACCCAGCCAGACATGACACATTTGGGGTCAGAAGCAGGCTCTGTATCAGACCCAGGCTCAAATCAGGGCTCTGACTTTTTCTCATAGAGTGTTAGCTCTCTGTGCCTCAGTTTCCTCATCTGTACCAGGAGAACAATGCTAACACCTGTCCTGTCGGGTTGTTATGGGGACCAGCTGAGATACTGTGTGTGTTGTACTCATTGCAGTGCCTGAGACACAGTAATCATTCAGTAAGTGGTGGCTGCCATCACTAGTATTATTATATCCTATTATTACTTTTATTAATTCCTCTCTCCAGTGATGGGAATTTTGTTTCTTTTCTCATTTATTTATTTATTTTAGAGACAGGGTCTTGCTCTGACACTGAGGCTGGAGTGCAGTGGTGTGGTCATAGTTCACTGCAACCTAAACTTCCTGGACTCAAGTGATCCTCGCTCCTCAGCCTCCTGAGTGGCTGGAACTACAGGTGTGCACCACCACACCTGGCTAAGTTTTGTATTGTTTGTAGAGACAGGGGTCTCACTATGTTGCCCAGGCTGGTCTCGAACTCCTAGGCTTAAGCCGCCCTCTTGCTTCGGCCTCTCAAGGTGCTTGGATTCCAGGAGTGTGATGGGAATTTCGTTTTGGTCCTTCCACTCATCCATATCTTTGTAATACTCCCCAGTGACTGAGAGTACCTGTTGTTCTTGCCCTCAGACCAAGGTGGAAGGGGATGTCGA
Organism: Plecturocebus donacophilus; assembly: GCA_004027715.1. Classification (NCBI taxonomy): domain Eukaryota; kingdom Metazoa; phylum Chordata; class Mammalia; order Primates; family Pitheciidae; genus Plecturocebus; species Plecturocebus donacophilus. The sequence continues at coordinate 21,947 of PVKP010015921.1, read as the reverse complement.
GCCAGGACCCCTCACACCCAGCCCATCAGCATATCTGCCCCATGTTCTGGGGTCTTCCAGGCTGGAGTCTCTGTCTACAGAATGGGGCTCATAAGTGCCCAGGATGTAATACTAGTAAGAATTAGTCTGGGCTTGGTTGCTCATGCCTGTCATCCCAGCACTTTGGCAGGCTGAGGTGGGCAGATCACCTGAGGTCGGGAGTTCGAGACCAGCCTGACCAACATGGAGAAACCCTGTCTCTACTAAATATACAAAATTAGCTGGGCCTGGTGGCACACACCTGTAATCCCAGCTACTTGGGAGGCTGAGGCAGAAGAATCGCTTGAACCTGGGAAGCGGAGGTTGTGGTGAGACGAGATCGCGCCATTGCACTCCAGCCTGGGCAACAAGAGCAAAACTCC